>WIUT01007394.1:0-11958 GCA_010645135.1 Tetragonula clypearis
TTTTTTTTTTTTTTTTTTGAATTTTCGTCAGAGTGCACGAATAACGAAGATATAAAAAGACAGTGCTGGATGAAGAAAATCTGAAACGATCCTTCCTTTAAGTACGTTCTCCTTATTATTGAACTGGAAATTTCTGTGCAAAATGCAAACCTCTTCTACTGATCTTCTATTGAAATTCTCGTTTACTATTCTATCTTTTATTACTTAACTCTTCTCAACTTGTATGTCATTTCTATTGTATCATGATACTATTAATTTACATTGCTAATCCTTCATTTGCATTTTTAATACTCGAGAGAAAAAGATATCTGCCACTCTGCAAATTCTATTAAGTTTCCAACTTAATTTCTGGCTATCCTCAACTTCTGTCGATCCCCTATTAATTTCTTTACTATTGATCTTTTCTGTTTCTATTTGCTAACGTCTAATTTTCAACATTTTTTCCAGACCGTGCCAGAGAAGAAGACAATGGCCTCAACCCCGCAAAACGGCACCACGGCGAAACGTCGCGTCGCGCCGATTCACAAATCAAAATCCACGGCCAATAGCGAGGCGAACAAGAAGGCGAGAGAGGCGAGAGAGCAAGCCCGGCGACAGTTGATCGAGGAGAGAAGACGAGCGATGCGCTCGAACGCGCAAAATCCCGAGAATACCGTAAAGATCTTCGCCCCCGATACGTAACGATAAAAAAAAAAAAGAAAAAGAAAAAGAAACAGGATGGCCGACCTGTTGAACAGAATTGGTAGCAGCGTTTCTGACACTTAATGCCTCGAGCCAAATCAAACCGCCGTATTTTTTATGCATTTTCTCAAAACAACTAGGTCTACCTCGAGCAGTCTGACGATTAATTTCCTCCGATTAACCATTAATTGGCGATTAATGCGATGCCTGTTGTTGCGTTTCATTCGCAGGCCGACAAATGATTCAATCGGGAATTAAACGTCAGACTGCTCGGGTACAGGGATGACTATAAACAATTACCAGTACTGCTTCGGCTACAATCAAACTCGCTGTCGTTGATAAAATTGCGCGTGTGCAATACGCCAAGCGAGCAACAAGAGCGATTCACGGTACGTGTCTGTTTAGAGCGATCGATTTTTTTCTTTATTTATTTATTTTTTTTTTTTTTTTTTTTATGGATTGACTTTTAGCGAATATGAAAATGGATGGAGGAAATTAAGTTTTTAAGGATTTTACCGTATTTTATTACGATGTTTGTTCTTCGTCTTACGCTCTTCACACACATATACACATACACATACACACGTACGTTCGTTTCACCTTAGATTTTACACGCTGTGATGTTTCGTGCTAATCTTGTTACGTTTTATAAACGATTTACGCTGTCGTTCGACTTCTGCGATATACTATGGTGTTCATTTGACGAACGGACGAGCATTTTCGGCTCCTTGTTTCTATTTCACGTTTTTTTGTTTTTTTTTTTTTCTTTTCTTTTCTCGTAAGGACGCTATGCGAAGGGGATATATCGATGGAAAAATTTATTCGACGAAAGAGAAAAGAAAAATTATGAAGACGAAGCGAAAGTAATGGAAGAACATATGAAAAGAAGACGAGAAAGTAAAAGAAGTATATCGTGTTTCAATTTTCATGATGAAAAGAAGAAAAGCAGAGAAATGGAGAGACTGTTCCCTTGTCCATAGGATTTTTTTGTAAAAACAAACAAACAAACAAAAAAAAAAAAGAAGCTGAAAGGTAGTTACTCGAGTATTTCTGTATGGTATGTTTTTAGCGATCACGAGTAACTTATATTTATACGAATTGCATGAACGACCGCTGGTTAACGTTGTCAGTGAGATAACTGATTCGTGAAAATTAGTCAAAACTTAGGTCTGGCTCAGTGATTGAAAAGCAGGATACCCTCGAAACATATTGATCGCCTTGAGCCGCGTGTAATTTTTATCCCGTGTAGCCTCGTGTAATTATTATACACATCAACGATCGTTCGAAGAAAGCTAAGATCGCCTAAGAGAAAGTTCTCTAAACGATTCGCTAAAAACGATCGAGATCGGGGCAGAGGATCGTGAATTGCAGACTAGAACCGCGAAAAAAGATTCCTATTATTTTTTATTATTTGTACTGTTGCTGTAACTGTCTAATTAATACTATTATTTTTAGAACTTCGGCAAGAGAAGTTCGGCGACTGGAGAAAGAACTCCAAAGAAATTTGCCGAGCTACCCTTGTCGGTCGTTAGTTTGGTCTCGCGAGAGAATCGGTCCTGCAGAAATGAAAGTAGTCATGAATTTTGGATTTTGCGTGTGACAGACGACAGGTGTGGAAAGGGATTTCTTCCTAAGTGGGGATTCTAAGCGCAAAATCGTTGTGGACCGGAAAAATCGTTTGTCTGAGCTGACATTCCCGGTAGAGACGGTCTCGGAACGCCCGAAATAGTTTAATTCCCACGTTTAATTTTTAAGTGTCTGGTAGATAAGCTGGCGTTAGCAAACGTAATTAGAGCTGGTTCAACCAAATAACACGCGCTAATCTAAATATTAAAAAAAAAATACTCGGTATGGTGAGAGTGTGTCGCGCGATTTTCACAATGTGGTATCGATTAATACGATGAATCCTCGAGTGCCGCGCGCGTCGAAACGAATTGAGGAAAATAAAACGAAAGGAAATTCGTCGATGAATACGTCGTTCTGCTCGCGAATACGCATCCAGAACACGTATCCAGTCCGCGTTATTTATTGACTGTTAATTCCCTTGGTGCCTTGATTATTTATACGTGTGTACATAAAATCGACTGACGACGATTCGATGTCGTTTCGCGATCACGTTTCGATCGCTTTTGATCGCAGACAGCAAACAATGAGTCGATAAATGAGAATGAAATGGAAACACGTTGGTTAGCTTCCTTTTCGTTTAATTAACAATCGAATTAATAACTAATATCGTTTCATTGCACGGTATTCGATCATGAACGGAGGAACGAATGAAGTATCGAGATCGCTCAGTTTTGTTCTCATTTATCCGTTTTGCCTAAAAAAGGAAGAGGAAATTTTTTTAGCAACGGTCTGCATTTTAGATTTCTAGCGAGTCCGTCGGGGGGATCTTTTGTAAAACGTCATCGTGCGAGCGAGAGTAGCGATTAATTTTTTTTAATGCAACAATCGTGCGTGCCGCGAGCGACTGTATATAAAAATGCGTGAATGAGGCAGCGAGCGACTGCAGGCAACCATTAATCGTGTAATTTACAGAAACCGCTATTAGTATATATTGCGTACATTGGCCAGCACGACAGAATTCGACGCGAGTATATCGCCAATTTCGTTTTCTCTTGGTAAAAAGTTTTCGATCACAGTCCCCCCTCATTTCTTGAATTTAATTTGTTTCTTGGTATCGAGTTAATGATAAAAACATTAATACAGTAAACAAAAATTAATTGAACTTCCTTTTATCAATTATAAAATGCACATCCTCAGGAATAGTGTAACTTTTTGTATGAAAAATATCAATTTGATGCAAGGAATGAATGGGAAGTTACTCAGCACTCAGAACCATAGATATCTTTCATTTTTACGAATCATTGATCATTGCACCATGTTCTCATAACAAATATAATGACACTTCATACGATAAAAATTTCAACGTTTTCAAATATTTTCGAATATTTGTTTACGATCGAAAATTTCTTGCCAAGATTATACTTTGTTAATTCTCGTTTCGTTTTTTAGTTGCATCCTCGTTTATACATGTACGATTCGTGTTTTATTGGGGGCTCCACTTTGATCCGCACCGTAGCAATTTATATTTCAGAACAGTTGCTTCTCTTCGTTAAGGGCACGTATTGTCCTGAAACAGCCTGTTTTTATACACCTGAAAGTTTCCTGAAAGATCGATCCAAAGCGCGTACAAGAATAATCGTCGTGACCTAAACTATGATCATCATATACATATTTAAGAAACTCTGTCTGTACATTATCATGATTGGGGTGATCACGTTTTTCTTTCTTTGAGAGAAAAGTAAAAAAATCAAAAAAAAAAAAAGAAGAAGAACAGCTTTCCGAAAGCGAATTTTTCTACTTATCATTCGGAGAAAAGAACCGACGTTGTTTAGTCGATGAGTCGACCATCGAACGTTCCCTTTCTCTTTTTTACGCGATTATTTATTTATTAGATACTACTAAGCTGTCCATACACTTGTTCTCAATGAATTAATAAAAAAAAAAAAAAAAAAAAAAAAAAACGATAGAAAAAAATGCAAACGCGTTTTTGTAGAAAGAAAAAGATACGATGGATAGAAAAGTAGAAATAAGTGAGAGAGAGAAAAAAGAAAGGGTAGGAAAATAAGAAGAATAAGAGCATCCTTCGTTTATTTCCACCTCACACCATCCTTAGAAAGAAAGACAAAAGAATATGAGAGGACGCAGGACGTGTTTAACAGCATCCAAATTTATTTCTTGTACAATACTATTCTTCTCTTATGAATATCTGTTTCATGTACATTTATTTGCATACAAAATGGCAGTAGTAAAGTACAGTTAATCGTACTCCTCCTCTTGAAAACGATCATAACGTTGCGTTTTAATTGAAAATCTGGGGAAAAACTGAACACGGGACAGATTCATTTCTGTGATTAGTAGATTCTCGTTCGAATTGATTTGGTCCCACGATAGGTTCCCCCCCCCCCCCATTTTTTCTGACAGATCCAAGAAAAAAATAAGAGCGTCTGGTTTTCTTTATCCTTGCTGCTCCAGCGAAGATGTGTATATTCTCGATATTCCCCAGTCTTTTCTAGTTTCACGCGAGACAGATTAAAGTTTTTCCCTCGTTCATCTTGTCCTGAATCTTGTCACTGGCTGTGGACTTCTCTGCTTGGTCACTTATCACTGCGCAAACGAACGTCAGTCCAACCCCTATTATGGCGCTGTAGAAAGCCCAACCTGAAAGGTAACATCTCTTTTAACCCCTTTTTTACGCGGTGATAAATCAAAGTCGATTGCCTACGTAAAGATCAGAGTATCTGAAAGCTGTGAAACATCTAACTTTTATTACCTAGGGAGCATTCGGCGAGGTAGAAAGCGTCGGCTTCCGGTCCGCAGATCCTCTGAACCCTTTCTGCGCCCCAGCCCGCGGGATACAAGATCATCCCCAGCAAGTAAAATATCCCTGTTAACAGCGAACAAAGTAACATTGTAATAATTGAAAAAAAAAAAAAAAGAAAAAGGAAGGACTCGTCGAAACGTAAGAAAAAATTTTACCAGCGATAACCTGCGCAACACCAGCCAAGTTGAAGATGCTCTTTCTGCCGATGCTTTGCATACAGCAGCCGACCAAAGCTGCCAGCACCGTCGTCGACATGATCGCCAAGCCAAGAGACAGGAAGAAGTACGAGGCCTTCCAGCAGCCTGGAAACACGCTGGAATCCGTCGCGAAGCCGTCCAAGTTGAAATTCGCGCAGTGAGCCTTCTTACCGTGCAGCTTGATGCAACGATTGAATATCCCGACTGTCGGCACGTAAAACTCGGACCCGTTCTCTGACGATTCGGAAATCAAATAGAACGGGAATATCACGATTCATTGTTCGTTATATTTCCAGTGCAGGAGGGAATTCTAGAACGACGCGATTGAGAAGATCGCGAGATTTCATCGAGGTAATACACTAAGTTATATTAATATTCTAGTCTAAAAATGAAATCGCGAAAATGTTCTTGTCCCCTCTAATTATCGTCTTTGAACGAACTCGTGGCAGTAAAAATTTCAAAATTCTTTTCAATAACGATGAAATAGATTGCGGATGTTTCTGCGGTTTTATATTTCTACGAAGGCAATTGAAAAAAAAAGAAAAAGAAAAATGAAACCAGAGTAGAAGATCATTTTATGTCGTTTGCGTTGAATGAAAATATCGTTGAAATGAATATTAGGTATCAAGTGAATTAAATTATAAGGAGTCATGTGCCTCTGAATATTTTGCATATTTTCGTGTATTACTTGCACTTGGAAATTTTCTAACGGAAGCCTAACAGATGAACGTTACGACAATCAAGCTTCATTTATTATTAACATTCTCAATGATATCGATTTTAAAATTAGTACTGTAAAAAGATACGAATCCTGCGCACAGTTCTGTGCTGTTGGCAATTGCAATGGCATGAATACCTCTGTGATTCACGTACGCTTAGTACTTGGTTAAATATACGCGCGTTTGAACGTTCGACGCTATGCTAATGATTAAACAAGAGAAAATAGTTACTCGTGTCTTTTATTTGCGGTCCAATGAGCCATTTTGGAGTGATGAGCGCCGATAAAACTGCCATTAACGCCACCAGGGACAGCAACGTCCACAGTAAACTACGACCAGTGACTATCACATAGCACATGCTGCCGTTCGATTGTACATCTATGCCATCCTTCGAACGTTAATCTCCTCCTGCAACATTTTTCTCTTTAGAATAATTGTAAATATGTTGGCCAACTACGGGCTAAAAGCAATATCCGTTGAAGAACTAATTGATGGGAAATGGACGTAAACTTTTACTGCTTCGATCACAACCAGAATTTAACGAGAGTGTCATGGCACTCTCAGCATTAACGTCAAACGATGTACAATATTTTATGATACAGTGAATTTGTGGTTTCCTTGTTTCCGGCTTTGATATTTATTTGAAGACAGAATTTCTAATAAAATATCACGCTTTGTTGCAATTGCGCGTCTATTTAAAGACAGGAAACGAAACATATAATCGGGGACACTTTGATCAATATGTAGTTGGAGCATATAAATTTTCATCAAAATGTACAAATTAATAATTACAAGCAGCATATACTGCTCTCTCTCTCTCTCTCTCTATCTCTCTATCTCTCGTGAAAATATTTCTTAATCTAATTCAAAGTCCAAATATGACGATTGGAAATGAAATCATTACAGCTCGTCGAGGTATAATTTTACAATTCGAAATATATTCGAAATGAAAAATAAACACGAGTCTGGATTTTGAGCCACCATTATTGCATTTATAATTACTACCATTCTCCATAGTCGGACAGCATATTTCAACTATTAGATCACTCCGTAAGTAACGCGGTTTTTCTAAGAGATAAAGCGGTATATGGAATTTCATTACCAGAAAATTCAAGTAGAAAACTTTGATTGAAAAATGAAATTGTAGCATCGTACGAAATAAGAAATTCGTCGTCGATTGATTTCCATTTAATTGCCTTTGGAGTTGTTCTAACGCTCGTTTTCATCTAGTCGAATTCGATCGAAATCGAGTTTGTTACGAGGCGAGATTCGTGCGAGTGCGACTTATAAAATTCGCGAACACCCTTATCACGGTACGATTGAATTGAGAGGTCAACGAATCGACGATCGGCCGCAGAGAGTTTCGGGCAACTGCGCGAGAATAAATGCCACTCACATATATTTCGGGGAAACGTTATGTACGATGCCTTTTCCCGCGAACCGGCGAACAGACCGGCATTAAAAGCGAAGTCGTAAGCGCTCGGCTGCTATACACCTCTTTCTCTCGTTTCTTCAACCGGTTTCGATTTTTTATTCTGAATTAGTGAGAATCGTAAACCCGTGGCGAACAACAAAGCGTCCTTTTCTTGCGACCGGTCGTAAAACGGTGAGCACGTTTCGCGCCGATTCTTTCGAATCGAGAAACGACTTGGATCGGTGAAGGAAGGAAATTCGAGCTGACATTTCTTATTCTGTTTCGAGTTTTGAAAAGGTAGCTCGGCACGCTCTGTCCTTTTCTCTTTGGAACTTCAAATTTGAGGATTGAAACGATTGTGTATGAAGTCTTTGATAGTTGAGAGAGAATGACTGAAATAGGTATGAAGCGAGTCAATCTTTGCTTATTTTTACTAATATTTTTGTTTTAATTTCAATTACTGAATCAAATTGATCTAATGATTGATGATTTTTCAGACGTTCGATATATTAGGATACAGAATTATTTATTTAATGTTACATTGGAATAGAAGTGCAATTTGGTGATTATTGAATTTGAAAGTGATCACGTTCTTGTAGCTTTCACGCTAGATTGTAACATTAAAATATTTCTCGTTTCTGAGTACAGCATCTCAAAATTGGCACAAGGGTTCAACACGTTTTATTTGAAATCAGAATGGCTTTTTAGTTTCCTGGTAAGATCAAACGCCAAATACCTCAATTTATGTCTCAAATAAAATATTATTACTCAGATGACAAAGAGAATTTTATTCGAATGATCATTGAGATAAAAATAAAGTTTAAATAAAATTCAAATAAAGTTCTCATTAACAATGATTATTTCAATAAAATTCTCCCTTTTTTCAGGAATTTCTAAAGGAATTCCTTTTCATTCTATGAATAGATCGGAATTTGTTGATCTAAAAATGTCGGTTCCTACATTCTATCGAACAAAGACTTCTCGTGTTTTAATGTACCGAAGAACGAAGGTTGGAGAGATCGATCAGAAACCTGTCCCTCCCTCAAAATTGACCTATTTTGCTTTCTAACTTTAGATCAACCTATGTTTGGGCCCTGTGAATGATTTAGTGGGCGGTGGCCCCTTCGTTGTCGAACGCGTTGCTGCTCTCCACGATCCTTGAGATTTTTGATCCCCTTTAAAACCCGCAAACTTAATCGCTTTCATTCCTTCGCGTCAGATGAGCGCCATGTACTCTCTTTGATGTAGCCGCAACGTAGCGAATCACTATCATAACGTGGTATTTGTACGAGAACAAAAAAAAGGGGTTCCTTGATCGACTTCATTCGGTGCTATTTTTTTTATTCACGTATCGAATGACACGTGGGATTTTTCGATTTCTAACTATTTTATCGCATTGCAACGCTTTTCTTTATTGTATCTTGACACTAATCAAATTAATTGTCGTTGGGTCACAGACGACTGAGATAGTAATTTGTGCTAGATTGCTAAAATTTTGGGTATTTGTCATCATTTTACTTGGTATATCTTTTACTCTCGCTGTTACAGGCAAATCAACTTAAAAATTTTAAGAATTATTAAACACTTTTGGTACTGAATAATAACCCAGTTAGGAGTAAAGAAGAAACGAATGGCGAAGAGACGTTCAGATCTAGATGTACGAATTTTTTAAACTATTGACAATTAATCAATATAATATTGTACGGTATTAAAAACTTAACATTCAATATCTTTAAAATATTCAAGAGACTAACGAAACACGTACTTAATTCTCAAAGCAACTAAAAAGAACAATTTTCTAATTGATTGAAAGATGAAATTTTTTAAAATGTTTTTCTACGGTTCCCATATTAACGACTGAAGTTCGACTTTTTCTGCAGTAAAAGTGAAAGAGAGAAACTAAGCAATAATTGTATCGCCTTCAGTGGTAACCAGCGGGCAAGCGCAACGACGTTTAATTAAATTCATTTCACGCTGTACATCTGCCAGTCTTATTTTTATCATTTCTTGCGCGGCCTCCTCGAGAACCACTCCAGAAGCTCCTTGGTTTACTTAGGATCGCCCCTTAATCGCTGTTTGTATTTATACTGTCTCCGAGTTCACGTTTGAATTTAATGAATCTCTGACACCGGAAGCACGTCGATTCACTGCAGCATAGAAACTCGTGACCTCGCGGGGGAAACAAGATGTTCAAGCATCGAACATCTGTCGTTGCTCTAAAAAGCACGTGGCACTGTAGCATGTACATAACTTTTTCTTTCCTATTAAGTGTCTGGTATTAGGATGTCGAAGGTGTTTAGTATCGCTGATTAGCATCAACGAATACCTCAGTGTCCTGAAACTTCATAAAAATTTCAGATTCTTAGAGTTTTCAGATTTTTCAACATTTCAGAGTCCCAAGATTATGGGATTTAGATTTAGCATCTTAGAAGTTTAGAAGCTTTTCATTCGAAAACTGTTCAGAAACTTCGGAATTTTGCAAAGCATTAGAATTTCAGAGTCTAAACTAAGTAATAAATTTCTTCATATTTCTTGGAATTTAAAGCTTTTCTTTAAGTTTTCCACATTGATTGAAATAACGCCCCGGGGATAAAGATATGCAAATGAAATGTTGCGTGAACGTGGACGTTAGATGTTCTTAATGGATTAATAGATCGCGGTTTGAATTAACCATTCGAAGTTCGGAGGACGGACTGTAGATAAGACTGATCAGACTATTTGCATGTAGGTTGACTGCAGTTCGACGGACAAAACCTCTCTTTTCTTTTTTTTCCATTTTAATCGTTGCGTTCATTGTTGTGGCTTGCCACGCCTTTGTTGAGTGCAGTAGGGCCCCCATTGTCTCGACGTGAGTCCCCTTACTGAATTAATTTTCGATGTTTAATTCGTTGGAAGGGAGCAGGTCGCAAGTAGTACGCCTCTAAACTAAGTGGAACGAAATTCTACTCGCTCGAGCGGCGAGGTTTCTGATCGAATTAACACGTTCGCTACCATCAGACATGCGTGACGTTTCAAAAATTACCTTACAGCCTCGTTCAAAATGGATGAACATAGTTTTATAGCAATTCAGTGAAACAAATGAAATCTAAGTAGAAATTCTACAACATCGAGATTAATACAATACTCGGAAATTTTCGATCGTTTCGATACTATGATAAATTATTCGTTTTCTCAATTTTTAATTTCTCATAAGTGCACAAGATTGATGTTTGTATCGTACATAAATACAAGAAACAGAACTCGTGCGTATATTTTTGTTGGTTTAATCTTCTATTCGTAGCGAACGTGTTGCAGCTCAATAAAATATCCAGAGGCGAGACGAATTTAGACAAAGTCAGTTCGATTTCAGTCGGCCCTGGTAAATGAAGGCGAAGAATCAGTGAAGAAGAATAAGATTTCCGCCACGTTGGTGAATTTCTTCCTCGCCTCGGGCATCGGCGGAATGCGATATCTTTCCTTTTCTCTCGTGTTATGGCCCTGGACAAGAGGCTCGAGCCATTAGTCATCCAGCAATGGGTCCTCTGTCCGGCAGCTCGTTATCAGAAAAGCGTAAGTCGACGGCCCGCGCGAACTCCACACTCGTAAATTCAAATCACACGTTTCCGGCCCGCGGTCGTGTGCTTTACGAGCATTCTTTATTTACAACGGGTAGCCAGGACATCTTTAATCCGATGTCTCTCAATATCTCTATGAAAGAATACGAGCGTCCTCCTCTGCGTCATCTTCGCACGTTTAATCCTTTCGTCTTCGATTTCGTCCTTCATTTTTTTTTTTTTTAATAGCCTGTTCTTGAATAGTTCTCCTTTCGGCGGAAATTTATTTTGAAAAAATTACCGTATGCAGCGTAATATAGCCTTCTGTCTTCATCTTTTTCTATCGTGTATTGGAAATTTCTAATTTTTTTTCTGTTTTCGTTTTCTTTTTTTTTTAAAATTGAAAGTGGAGTTAATTTAGATTAACCGCGATAGATGGTTAATCTAAATTTTCATTTCGTCGATTGTGTACACGGTGATCTAAGAATGCATAAAAATTCGCAATCTAATGATGAGTTAATAATGAAATCCGACTTATTAAAATTCGTAGTGTAATTTATATTAGAATTTAAAGTGTTTCGCTTTGTGTCTCTCTTCGTGACAGAGGTTAGGAATAAATCGTTATAATTCTAATGGGATCCAATGATACCGATTAGGAGTTAACTTCCTTTTGCTCGCCATTGTATGTACTCTATTATATCGATAGATCTCAGCGGTAGCATTGCTCTCAAATTTACAATTTCGTACAATTGAAATCCATTGAAATTAGCAGCGTAACAACGTAGCGAGCGTGTAAAACAATTGGGCGTTCGATTACAGAAACACAAGACACCTACTCGTTGCATAATCCAACAACGATGCAGACCATCTGCAAGGCAGCTGTTGGACAGGTGCTCTCTTACTTCTCCACTCTCTTATTTTCGTCCCCTCTTTCTATCGAGAGATCCTCCCAGGTTCACTTTCTTCTTCTTCTTCTTTTTCTTCTTCTCCTTCTTCTTCTTCTTCTTTTCGTTTCTCTTCGTTTCGT
>WIUT01007395.1:0-11954 GCA_010645135.1 Tetragonula clypearis
AAAAACTACTAGCTCTACCAAAATTATTTTGATTATTTTAATAAATAAAAATAAAATAAAATTCATCGTTATATTATTTATTTAGTTATCACTGTAAAAGTCATTGCATCGTTGCGGGGGGGAAAATTGTAACGTGAAATAGAAATTTTAAAATAAAATTGTCATAAACCAGTCATTTTGACTGGTGTGGTAGTTCTAGTGTTAATATAGTTTTGATAGAGCTAGTAGTTTTTCTTTTTCAATTTCTGTAGAGGAAAGTGCATTGATTCAGAATTTTGATAAATCGTCTACAATTGCGTCTCTGAAAACCTTGTTCATCATAGGATAGTATACCTATAGAATAGTATACATGTGATATTTGAATTTTATACATTGCATAAATTACGCTACTGCGACGTGGTTCAAACGCGAAATATTTCCTCGAGTTATGAGAATCCTGTACAAAACCGTACTCGTTAACTGTTTATATAGCCAAGATTTTCTTACAAGATAAACAGATTGTTAATCGTAGCTATTTGTGCGCTCCAATCGAAAGTCCAACCAAGAACTAATAATTGTCATAAATAATTCATTTGATAGTAATTTTCAATACATACACATCTAACTGTCGAGTTACATTATAGATAGGGAAATTACACATAGACATATTGTCGATGAGAGAAATAAAATTCCAAGTCTGTGGAAATAGATGTGAAATAGAGTAACGAATAACAATGCTAGAGTTCAGATACTAAGTCATCGAATTAAGTGAAATAATAAAAATAGAAGTCAGAAACATTATAGAACGACGATAGAAATAGAATTCAGCGAAATGAAACAATGTGAAATAACAGAAATAGAATTCAGAGACGTGAATTAATGGTAATGGAATTCAAAGACTTGAAATAACGTGAAATAAATAGGAATAGAATTCAACAGTTCGAGCGTAGCGCCTCAAACTCTAAGACAGACTATCTTCGAAAGTAATTCGCGGTTGATAATCAGATTCTAGAAGTCGAAGATTCTGGCCTTTGTAACTCGAAATGCAAAACTACAAAAACGTAGATAAATCTCAATTGATTGAATGGGTTTCTAAAAGTGAAAATTCCAAACTGGTTTCCAAAATTCTCGAAACTACTTTGGAATCTCCTACGTTACTCCAAAATTCTTGAAGTTACTTCGAAATCTATCTTACTACTCCAGTATTTCCGAAACTATTTTAAAAATCCTTTCTACTTTGGTATAAAATTCCCCCAGACTCCAAAACCGATTCTACTCAACTGCCATAAAATTTGGATATAAAGTAAAATCTTGACTCTGGGAAGATTAATAAGGGGACAAATATATTCCCTGCAAATTATAAATCTCCACAGTTAATTCCGAGATTAATTAATTACACAAACCATACAAACACACGGCACGAAATACACAATGCGTATGAAATGAAACATTCCAATGATAGAACACTCGAGTCGTAAGCATTCCAATAATAATGAACTTTTGCACTCGGTTGTCGCTGCTGCGGCGACATTGCAAGATAAACATATAGCTCCGTTGTCGCCGCAGAGGCGACATCAAAAAGAAACATTGTTCTTTTAACGAGTGAACACTGCGATACTTGTCCTGACAAGCCAAGGATGCATTTTTTTTTTAATTCTATATTGTATCAATAAAACATATTTTTAAAAATATATTTACGTTTTTTTATATATTTTTTTTAATGACAAAGCAAGATTTTCAAAAATGACTCGGAATTGCTGATATGTTATATTAAGCTCTTAAGATCGCCGTGCGCGCATCAGTACTCGCCAATCGCTATACCCTAAATGAAAGCGAAATCAATTTCGATTTCTTAACAGTGACATACAGAATCATTTTCTATCACTAAAAAGGTCGAAAAATATATATATTTTTCCTTGATATTGGATTTATTCGAAAAAAGGGGCAAGAAACGAAATTCGCGTGCGAAAACTGTAAAACTCCACTCTGCCCAACTATTTACTTCAAAGCATACCACGCCATAAATAAATATTAGTTTCATTGTGTATAATATATATATATATGTGTGTGTATTTTTTAGACTATAAATTTATAACATTTCAAATTTAACAAACATGCGTATAACTTTTTTAATATTTAGTACTTGATCTATTGTGTGGCAATCCTGGTGAAAATCAAGTGTTCTTTTTTTTTTGTGCAAATTATCTCCTAATCGATTGTGGCTCACCAATTACATAAGTAAAAAATATTTAAATTATTTATTTATTAGTGAAAGTACATTTTTCTTAAAATTGAAAATACGAGGCAAGCTGACGCGCGGTCCTTGAAAAAAAATGCGGCGATCAAGAGGTACAGATGTATATACATGCACGTGCATGCCAAAGAAATAAATCCGATTGTTAACTAGCATGTGGTTGCTGTGACATTGAAATTTCAGACAGACGTTCTTTTGATAATATAAACTGCCTTTTATATGGATTTATGGAGAATTAATTGATGCGAAGGGAGTATAAAATAAAAATGTAGAATACTCTGTATTCATAGAGATATGAATATTTTTTAGAAATATTTAGAAATATTTATATCACGAACGAGTACTCTGATAATTTTATCAATCGTATATTTATCAAATCGAACTAAGGAACTTTTTTTTTTTTTAGCGTTGATGCACTTGCAACTGTAATTGATGAGCTTGAACGTTGAACAGTTAGCCACGTGTGTCGATATTGTAGATTTCCAGATGGTCGAGCACACGCGTGTCGATATTCTAGATTTCCCAGATAGTCGAGCACACGCTTGGCTAGAGAAAGTCAAAGTCACGTGGTCAAAGAAATCAAACACCTTCTTAGGGTTCTTAGAAGTCGATTGAACTTACTAATTACACTTTTCTCGAAGCATTAAAACGTCACGTAAGATCGATCTACTGATTTCTTGTTTAATATAAGAAATAAAATCCTTATCGCTTGAGACTTCCTGTAAGCAAGATTGGCAACCTTCTGTAGAAGGTCGATTGAACGTATTACTGTTAATTTGCCCTTTTGTTAGATGTTCGATAAAGTTTGCGCAAGCACGTTTGAAATAAATAAATAAATTTTTAAAATAAAATATAATACGACAATCAAGTACAGATCTACGCCGATAAAATGCTGTGCAAAATTTATATTTTTACGAATGTGATTAAAAAAAAATAAAACTGATTTGTATGTTTTCTATACATATTTTTGCATATTACACTGCATCTTTAAATTTTGCACATATATATATATATATATATATATACACACACACACACATAAATGCATTACAAATTGTTTTTTAAAATTTAATCGTGCGTTAATGATTTAAGAAAAAAAAAAAAACTCAATGTGGATTATTTTCACTTGTAAAAGCTTCACGATGAATAATTTCAAAAAAAAAGGATGAAAAACAAATGTACTATGCGTTATGTATTACATAGAAATATCCTTCGATAATTACATTATCGTCGGACTGCACTTTGACCATATAATTCATATTCCTCGATGACAAGGATATTATTTCATCGTCAACAGTCATTCTTGTCCTTTTTTTTTTTTTTTTTTTTATGTAGGAATTACGTGATGTAAAATATGGCTCGGTTGCAGTGTATCGTTTTCGATGAATGCCAACTAAGCGAATGAAAGCAAGCAGAGTCAAGTCGGGTTCTTATTCTGACATTAAGGAGATATTTCCATTAGTACTTTCTTATCTGGCAAGTGTATTCGTAGAAAAGAAGAAACTTGATGAATAAGAAGGGAAGAAAAGGGAAAAAAAAATCGCTGAACCGTTATCAACGTGCTAGCACATTTTGAATGAACACAGCACGACGCTTTTACTCCACGATAATACGATTATCGAACGTGTCTGTCACCTCAACATTTACATATTAACGAGCGATTAAAATTTATTGGCCGCTCTTTTTTCACACTTCATCAAGTATTAATCCCCGAATGGGGAGAACTGAACTTATTTTTGGTTACATGCCGTTGAAAGATCTGCTATTGATCGTAACATTTTTACGTAAGATCGCGAACTGATCAAATACTGATAACGATACGGAGTTGAAAATAATTATTTAGGATAACGATCATATCATATTGGTATCGAGAGCCTTCACTTGGATAGATTTGTATTCGTTGTATCGCGTTGATTTCAAAAGTATAGATTACGAATTATTGGATACGAGTTGAGCGTAAATGATCTCGATATAAGATGGTAAGTTGAAAGGGAATTAATTTAAAAACAATTTAAATCAATCGAGGAAATTATGTTGTCGTTATTACCATCGCATCCTGTACTTCGTATCGATTGAGAAATGAGAATAAAAACTTTCCAGACTGGAAATTCCAGCGGACTGGAAAGTATCGATCAATCATAAGAGGATGTAGACTTTAGGACGTGGATTGATGAATATTTAATTTGTAGATATGACATTTATTATGCGCTAATTGCGATAACACGTGCGAATTGCGTCAATATGCTCAACTATAACAAACCTATAGATACGCGTTTCTCAATTCAAAGTTGTTCAGAATCGTGCACACACAGATAATCGAAAATCATTCGTTTCGCGTGATGAAAGAAATTTGGTCCTGACAGGCCACTTGGCTCGAAGTACTGCAACAGATTGCAATACACGTACATTTATCTCTGCCACTGTTGTCACGTAAAACTTTTCGTCAAAAAAAAAAAAAAAAAAAAAAAAAAATCTCGCCGAAAAATCCTCTCCGCTGGAAAGTTTCCCTCAGTCCGATCAATTTTTTTCCAGCTTCGGTTCGAGCGCTTAAAAATAGCGGTAGTATGTGTCGATAACGGTTAAAAAGGAAAAAAAAAAATGAAGAAACGCGTATGTACATCAGAGGCGTCGTTTCATTTTGCATGCATGCATCGCGCTCGTTTGCATCGTCATCGTTGTTGCACTTATACAATCGTCCGCGATACAATACTCGTGGCAATTCTTATCGTTCTCTTCTCCTTTCGGGCCCGACTTATCTTATCGGCAGGCGTCGCGCTTCCAACGATTCTTCGTAAATATCGCGAACAATCTCTGCCGAATAAAAATACACTCTCTATAGTTCACGTATCAAATTGGGTATCATTCCGTTCGTTCGCGATCGTCGACAGATACTCGCCTGATTACGTAAATTCAGCTTGCGAGTAGCTGCTATTTGCGGAATGTTATCACGTACTTTTTCTTCTTTCCCATTATCGGGTAATCAGTGTAATTAGACCATCTGACAGCCGATAATTAAAAATTCTGTTTGTTGTACTTTGTAATTGGAAAAGTGTCCATTAATCCCGGGTTAATTTTCGCATCACGTTACTACATCACGTAACGCGTTATTTTCATATATTCATTTGTTACGTGTATATAACGTGCGTATTAATTGCAGCTAGCGATTTTTGATACTTTCTGACCTCGCGCGATCACCTCGATCACCGTACACAAATTCAAGTTTAATATTGTTTGGCGAATTGTTGTATAAGCTTCTGAGTAACAACGCTCATTAATGATTTGTTGTTTTACATAAAACGATTAAAAAAAAAAAAATTCGATTAGCGAAATCGAACGAAACTTCGCGAATGTACTTGATAAGCCGCAAGTCATCCAATTACATTAGAATTTTCAATATTCAATATTTACTAGTTTTTTTCTTTTCTTCGCGATGTTATCTACGTTCGAGTTGATAATTGCAATTACTCGAACTTTTTTATGCGTATTACCTAGACATTTTGTATATGATAAAGGAAGGTTTTTCGTAATGATTCAATCGTTTGATTAGAAAATAATTTTTCGTAATGATTCAATTATTTGGTTGGAAAATAATCAACTGTATAGCGCACAGTTTTCTCTAGAAATATTTCGTAATAATAATAATTTTTAATATAATTTTTAAAAAAATTTTAAAACGATCAACTATACAGCGTACGGTATAGTTTCCTCCAGAAAATATTCCGATCTCGTTCAATCTGTATTGCTTCGTTCGCGCATTAGATTCGTCGTTAACGCGGGAATTTACGAGCCCGGGGAAATAAGAGGATTTATACGATGGCGCGAAGTTTGAAAGGTTCCCGCTTGCCAGAAACTAACGCCTCGCGTTCCTCGATTTCGTGCAGTAGTAAACGTCCAGTTTAAATCAGACAACCGCGCGCACGTATCGAAATTCACCGCGTGCCATTAATCTCCCGCGTTTGGCTTGATCGAAAAAAACATCGATCGTTTACTCGGCGAACGCGGTTCCGCGCGAGCAACGAATAATCTCAGACCGATGAAGTTGACTCGCTCGGGGATCGTAATCTTGTTATCTCAGATGAGATACGACAATCTCATAGAATTTTCTATGTCTTTCTTACTTATCAGCTGAGAATCACGAACTTCCGAGGTAAATCGGAATTTCCAAGGATTCATCGGTGATTCGTCGTTTACAAGCGCCTTAGAAAGAAATATTTCGTCCGATGATCAGTCGAGCAATTTTATTCGAAAGTGAAGTAAAGGATGAAGAAAAAGAAAAAGAAGAAGAAGAGAAAGAAAAAAATACGTTTCCGGCCGGTTTCGATTTCAGCGAAGAGAAACCGCGATAACTCTGGGAGGGGGGGGGGGGACTAGATTTTCTGATTTCCTTATCGGCCGCGACGATAATCATTTACGAGTGCAGGTCTAATAGAGAAACACGAGATTGGGTCACGCTTAGATCGAATAAACATGGGCTTGAGTTAAATGGAACGGTATCTATGATTGCTTGCGCGCCGCGCCCTTTTCTATCTCCGGCCCAACCCTTTTGGTCACCATAGGGGGTTGCCCCGGTTACAACGATACATCGATGTTGCGTCTTCGATATATTGTCACTCAACTTTTCGCACAGTCTTGCGAGAAATCGAACTGGACTTGGCTGCTTCGTACAACCGACACTTCCATTCTACCACGATGTAACCACGCTAATAGGAAACGTTATCTAGGTTGCCAACGTTTCGTCGAAAGAGATTCCCTAGAGTTTGTAAAGTTGTAAAGCGACGCTTTCGGATCACTTCGAAGGTCTGTTTCGCTCTTAAAATTAAGAAATACAAATAACATTCATCAAAGAAAACTTTACTCTTCAAATTTTGTCTTTAAGAATATATATATATATATATAATTCTCTTCCTCAACATATGTGTGTGTATATATATATATATATATTTGAGATAAAAATATATATATTAAAGAAATAAAGATATATTACAGAGATTTTATATATATATATATATTTATATATATATTTATTTATTTATTTATTTATCTCATATGTATATCTTATTTTATATATATATTGAGGAAGAGAATTTCTCTTAATTTTGGAATTGCGACAAATGTACTAAGAAGATTCATTGCACGGAACTTTATCGCTGACTCGTCCAATTAAATCAGGAAATTAACTCTAGTTGAGTTTTACAGAGATTACAGATATACATTTTACAGAGATTACAGAGGCACGTTTGTGAAAAAAGAAAAAAAAAAAAAACAGGAAGCGCAGAGACGAACAATTTTGCAAACCTGTGTTGCATCGGGACTTGAATCGATCAAGTCCCGTGGGAGGATCATTCAGTTATTTATTTCAATTTCTACGATCCATTCGACTCGTGTCAATTAAATCTGTTACCTAATTGAACCAGTTCACGAACGTCGAGAGCGACGAAGAATAGAGAGAAGAGGCGCGTAAATATTCATCGTACACGGTGGAAGAGGATATCTACAGTCTTCTCGCACGTGAGTTCTCCACTTTCGCCAAAAATCCGTCGCTCTTGAATACCAAGTTGCCATCAATGACGCGACATAGCACAAAACTGGCAAGCTCGAGTCGTGGAACGAGCTCGTGGAACTGGAACCGGAAACTAGTCGCCTCTAACACTGCGAGACTAGCACGCTCATGTCCGTTTCGATAAGGTGTTACCGGTACTACCGGTACCGTTTTCCAGCCGTTTCTCATCCCAATTTCCATCACACGGTCGAACACTCGAACTCTCGAGCGAAAGGTAATCGATGTTTGGACGCGAACAGCCGTGAATATCGGCCGGAGTATCGTTCGTTTTTTTCTTCTTCGATCGGCGGCCTCGAAACGAGCAATCATCTGGCGTCGTAACATCGTTCGTTTGATCGTGCTGATGGTATTTTCTCGATGAGATTCCATACCGGGTGGTTTGCTGTCACAGTGGTGGATGGACTTGTGTATCGTCGCCGATTGGGTCGGCCGAGTCGATACCAGGTTGTCGTTTTCCTCGGACAATTAGCAGGGGAATTAAGGGACAATTTGCCAGTGAATCGCGTCGTTAGAGTAGCGTCCGCTTCGGGCCGGTTGCTCGACGATTACGTTCTCTCTGGTGCACGGTGTCACAGAGAGGCCGTGTCATTTCGCAAGGCCGCGGTGTATATTATGAACGTCTAAAAGGGCTAGAGACAGGCCGTCCATTATGCCTGCTTGCACAATGGATACGTATCTAGGCCTGCCACCGGTTTTATTAACCGTTTGACAGCCGAGGAATGTGTTATCGTGTGTAAAAGTGACGTAAACAGAGACGCCAGGCCACTCGTCAGCTGTTGATACGCTGCTTCTTTCTTTTTCTTCTACTTCTTCTTCTTCTTCTTTTTAACACTTTAGCGGCCACGGTAAATTTACGTTTTTCCATCGCGAATTTTCTAGACACGTGGATGAAATAATTTTGTAAAGTTTCAATTTTAATTTTTAAAAAAATAGTGTCGGCGTGATAAACCGTACGTACGTGTTTATTTAATTCTCTTAGAAAAAAAAAAATGCCCGGAAACCGCGAGAAAGACAAACCGCGCCCGTTAAGCGTGAAGAATTTTTATTTTTCTATCAGGTTGTAACCAAAAAGTTCGACAACTCTGCCAGCAACTTCGAGATGAAATTCTGAAGATCTGCCGGCCGACTCGAGCATCTCACGGTACATTTATTTCTATCTGATTGTCCTTCCTTGTTTTATTCTGCGTGTTGTAAAGTGTACGTACACACGTTGGCAGATGTTATCATATCTCCCAAGGATTTTGATCGCAATGTAACCGATTCTAAGACTCGAGCGCGAACAGCTTCGTCATTGCTACGCAAAAAGACATCTCTAAAGCATCGATGTGCTTTACGTGCGTCACTGCGTGTTCGAGTTTGTTTAATTTTAAACGATTTCTTTTTTTTTCGCCGAAAGATATTACACGCGTGATCTAATTACGGCGAAACGATTTTGAAACGTGACTTGCGAAATTACGAGAAAATAATCCGAACCCCTGCAGATTTCTTTGATGGTTTTTTTTTCTACGTACTGATTTCGCAGTTTCGCGCGTAAAAGTGTTTTAATTCGTTTGATTGCTCGATTTGATCTTAATAACGGATTAAACAGATTTCTCTCTCTCTCTCTCTCTCGGTCGTAAAAATATTATTTTATATAAATTTTGTAATAACAACGACACGTGTTCGAGAAACGTGTGCGTTTTTGTGCTACAATAATTAGTCGATATCGATCTTTGCACTCTCCTCATATTCTCGAGTATTATTTTTAGCATTATTTTTAGTATTTTAATTTTTTCTTGCTTCCTAGCTTAAAGCCATCGGGAAATATTAGTTGACTATAGATATACAATATTCTTGATGTTTCTAACTTGATGTATCAAAATATTTTCAGTGCTTCGTGAAATTTACGAAACCTTTATAAAATGTTAGAATACTCCGACAACAGTTGGACTATATCTGGAAATATATATTTTCAATGTTAAAAATACCAATACCGAGATAGTAAGAATATCGATATTTTTATATTGCGAGGTTGTTTTTTTTCGAATGAATTCAACTTGATCGCGAAACGCGAGAGAAATTTCCGATTCGATTTTTTTAAAAGAGATTTCGTTGAAAAGAAAAGTTTCTCGATCCTGTGAAGCACTTGTGAATTGATAAACGTATTCGCAGAGACATATCAGAGGTGGAGCATTAGCTGATTATATCACTTCCAATGAGTAATTAAGCTGAAAGCGATTAAACTTACACACGATTAGAAGAAAGAACCAGAGCGTTTCTCGAATATGATTCCACGAATCGGACAGAGTTAATTAATTCCTGGCGCTCATTCGTACACGTTTCCTCGATCAAATATCGTTACTCATTTTATTCGTAACCTCGAAACGTTGCGAATAGTATGAAAAAGTTGCGCCAAAGTTCAACTTTTTCCCAGCACGTAGACGAAAAATATCGTATAGGGGAAAAAAGTTAGACGTTCCTCGCATATTTTAATAGAAATTATTTACTTATTTAAATCTTTGCAGCCTATAGACGAAAAATATAGTAGTAAAAAAGTTAAACATTCCTCGCGTGTATTTCGATAGGAATCATTTACTTATAAATCTTCGATAAATATACGATCTTAACTCTTATCGCAACAGTTGTGTCGCAATCTGTCCTTAACACGTACGGTTACATACATTGTACAATCGAACATTGCCTAAACGATGATTTTTGGATCCATAAATTTCTTTATGATGTTCTTTTAATCTATTTGTGGAATGACATCGCGAAGTACAAAAGAATTTTAAAATATTCTCCAACATCGTGTTTCTCGAGTATCGAGCGATACGTAGTGTAATTGAAAATTTAGAATAAACTGTTTATCGTTAGAAAATAGGACAAAGTTGTTATAGAATGGAGAATATGTAATAATAATAAGAATAAGAATAAAGGAAACATGTGACAGTAATATTGAGATATAGAATAAAGTGTTAAGAATATATAGTAACAACAAGAATATATAGTAATTAAGAAATTGGAATAAGAAAATGGAGTTCAGATTGGCTTCTAAGAGGCCAATCATCTTTTTTCTTTTTTTTTTTTTTTTTTTATTTTTAATACTCTGTTTCCAATGAAATTTCCCCGATAAAATTCGCCGAGTTGCCAAACAGTTTTATCACTCAACAATATTAATCGAGAGATGTTTGTGTTTCGGAGAAAATATTTCTCGTCGCTCCTGTAATTTTTCACGAAGTGTTGTTTCAATAATATCGCCTCGAAGAAGATGACCACCGATAGATCGTCGCGTATTCTCGTTGCCCGATTGAATAAAACAGAATTTCACGCTGGCAATGACGAACAAAATGGAATCGTGCGATGATGTATTATTTGATTTGGCGTTGTTACGTCTGACGTAAGCTTCAGCGTAAAGTCAGAAGTGAGGGCCACGCCAACGAATACCATTCGACGTTTTTCGTCGAACTTTTCATTAGTTTGTCACGCGATCGCTTCCTGTTATTCATAAATATTGCTTTCAACGTGTCGACTGCGCTACGGCAGCTATTCACTCTCGAGAAAAGTCGAGAATATTCTGGCGATAATATCGTAGTGAATGATCGAAACTGCGTTTGAACAGGTTGATGATTAATTTTGAGTTCATTTATTCTGATACTGAGCTCAAAATGCTTTGCTTCTTCATTCGCCATGGCAATGGATAGTAAATTTGCGTCCGATCGACGTCAATGAAAAGTTCATTATAATAATTAGGATTGAATCGTAAGTCATCTCATACTCAATCTGGAGTATCGAGTTGCTCGACTTTGGAATATTTTATTTTAACATGTGCCCTGTGTGCTTTTAGATGATAAGAATTCACGAAGGGATCTTGTCGTATGACATTCGTAGATTACGAATTGAGATTGGGTATTCTAAAATTGAGTAGCCTGATTGCGAGACGTTTCATCAATAGTGGCATTTCTTTACGAAACATATTTTAAAACGGTATTAATTATCGTGCTTTTAATTACTACGCTACTCAACACGATTCGAAACTGGAGAATGTAAAGATAAGGAGGATAAAATTACAAAGTCTCAAAGTATATAAAAGAGCTGTTTGACGTCGAAATAATAAATACATAGATTTACAGTAATTATATTATCACACATATATATATATATATATATATATAAATATATATA
>WIUT01007396.1:0-11952 GCA_010645135.1 Tetragonula clypearis
ATCAACATATACATATGGTGTGTATATATATATATATATATATATATATATACACATATACGATTAACGCGCGACAGGCATAATATGTAACATATAAACAGTACTCTTTCCTTCGGTTGTCTTGCACATCCAATAACTCATTAAAGCTAGTTGTAACAATACTAAATAAAATAAAATAAACATTGCAAAATATTAACACATACGTATACGAGCATTACCGTTAAACTGCAAAATTAACAACAGATTCGGTGAAATTAATTTGCAGTGTATGTACGTATATACACAAATGTATATATATGATAGTATCTGGTCCAATGAATATTAAGTATTCATGTAAATAACTAATAATTTCTTACATATTTACATATTAGATATCAAGATTTGTAACATAACTAAAGATGACTCAACGTTGATTATTGTCGATGTTCATTATGTCGCAGACTACAATGTATGCGTTAGCAACCATTTCATGCCCTATCAGAGAATAAATTCGCGACACAATATTGGTAGGAATTGTCCGGTCGTTTTCGCAAACGTCGAGACAAATAATTGAACAAACAAGCGTAATAAAACGAAGGAGATAATCTCAATCGGTACAGAACCTCTTACAGCGCCTCAACAACGAAACATGCACATATAATAATACTAGTACCTCGCAAACGACTGAAGATGCATCACAAATACCGCATGTAGAGAAGCGCGGTAAGTTTGCACATATACGATACGAAGATACTTGTATATGGTGTATACAATACTATATACATATATATGATACATGTAGAATATATGTATTATATATATGTATATATGTATGTATGTATATATATATATATAGAAGAGAGTCACTAAATGGCAGTAGGGAATCAAATAAGCTGATACGTCGTAGTGCCAAATCCTGTTTTCTTTTTAAGCACCGGCAAATCCATATACTTCTAATACTCTAATCTCGAAGTCGCCACTGGCACAAAGAGGTGGATTATTGAATGTAGAGCACCGATCTGTTTTACCGTATCTTATATTTTCGTCCATCCATATCGCCTGACCGTCTCTAAAAATAAAAATAATAATCTTCTCAATGTCAATAATTCAGAAATACGTGTATATAATATTGTATTCTACAAGGGAGAATCTTACCCTCCCCCAATTGTTATCATTTTAGAATCTGCGGCCATAAACAGTTCAGCTGAGTGATGAACTTTAGAATCATTGTGCGAAGAGTCCATGCCAATCCAAGGATATTTTGCTCGTTCAGGATACAAGCTGAATAGGAAAGTTTCACCCGTACCGAAATAGGCTTGTCTTTGTCCTTTATCATTCTTTAAATTACGTTCACACCATCTTGTGGAGCAATAAGCACCAAATACCTTATGGCACAGAATAGAAATGAATATCAATTGAATGTCTTAAATAGAAATGAGAAAGCAACATTTTATAAAGAACAAACTTACTTCATTGTTACATGTTTTTATCATTAGAAGAGTTGGTTCGTGTTGCTCTACTCTTACATAGAACGTTGTCAAAGAACAACCATGCTCTTCTGTTGTATACAATAGAATTGGTTGATACATGGTGATCCGCATAGGCAGCCAGGACCATAACGTGAATAACTGTCACAAAATAAATGCACAAAAAATCAATATAACAGGTTTATCACAGTCAGTAATTATAATTGCGCAAACATTAGTTTTCAATAAATGTCTAGATCAAGACATTTATTGTATAAGAATACAGCAAACTAAGTCACAGCAGTGGTAGATCATGCATTTGATTGAAAAAAAATTAATACAATACATAATTATAAAGCCAAACAATATAAAAGGAAAAAAAATATTTATCCTTCTACTTCTTTACTCTTTTATACGAACGTAACTTTTGTTCTATGTTGTTATCTTATAATATTAAAATAAATATTACATACAGCTCTTTTTTTTTCATTGCTCTTCTTTTTAATAATAATTCATAATTTATTTTTCTAAAAACTTCTGATATTGTTTGTTATTTTATTGTTTCGGTAAAACGAAAAAAATTATCAAAAATACAACTAAGAAATTAAATATGCAAAATATGCAAGATGCAAAAATATCATGCAGAAGGCAAGAATATCATTCAAATATGAAAGAAGAGAAATTGATACAATATTATAAATTATAGTATTGAACAAAATTATAGGGCTGTGAAAATGACAATTTCATGAAGCAATACGATAAAGACTTAATAAACTGTAAAAATATGGATGTGCATGTGACCACGTATATGTATATACTTTTAATAGTGTCCAAAGAGTGTAAATTGTAGCTGTACAACTTTACTTCGTTTATTATTGCTGTCGCACGCTAATTACATCAAAAAATATTCAGAAAGGGTGTAAAAGGTACGTAACAATAAAAATTAGTAGAGGCTGAAGAAGGAATTCCGGGGACAATCAATACAAATGCATGAAAATATGATAGGAACAACATGCCGAATTAATAGTAAATAATATGTAGCTGAGTAAAACTGAGCATATAATTCGTTTAAAAGGAATGCGAGTGAGTGCAATGTTGTTCTATTCAATATGTAAATCAGGCCATACATCATTCAGTTCAATGTGTATACTCTGCAAGAGCATTAAACCTCAGGCAAAAAAAAGAAGTACAACAGAGAAGTGACAATGAAATCGCGACTACAAAAGCCGGCTTAATCGATAAATACTAATTGTACTTGTACCTTGAACATGAATGACCATCATCACTTACATCGATCTGACCCTTTTCAAAAACTTTACTAGAAGAGATCTGCTATACAACAGCCATTGTTCAATCGACATGAAATGTATCTTACAGGCTTGAGCTACTATCATGATCTGATAGTAGCCAAAGATGGGAATACCACTTGGACTAAACAACCTATTTAATATATACTTCAAGGCGATTTTGTGTATACATCAATAACGACAATATCGACATGCCACAGAGAGGCGAACCAGCGAACTACAGAAAAACTCTGCTACTGCCGAACTATTTATTCTTTCTGGATTGAACGGCCGTAAGTACTTACATCAGACATATCTAGAATCTGGGAGCATATGCTTTGTATGGGATAAACGCCCATTGACAGAGCACGCGGTCCAGGACTGTGTGCACCCTACACCCATGACCATTAAATCCATCATCATTCCAGTAACGCAGCATGACACAAGACAACATAGAACCGTCAGTTATATTGGTTTTCGTTCAACTTTACGTGTCGGAAAATAGAAATATAAATGATATATAACACTGGTTAAAATCATCAGAGATACAGAGCATAACATAAGAGACATCCGGCCACATGTTTGACAATTTTCCTCTAATGTCACGCAAAAAGTAAATAGTAAGTATAGAAAAATGGAATGCTCGACTCACTGTTAACCAGTGTAACGAACTTCGAAAAAAAGAAAATTAAATGATGTAATCAATATGCTACCAAAGCGTTGAAAACACAATTAGTATTGTAAAATTAAAGTCTGTTCGTTCCGAACATTTGCTGTTTGATCTGCTTCTTTTTTTTTTTTTTTTTTTTTTTTCCATACAACTATTACAACCAAACTGTGACACTGTACTGCAAATAGAAATTGAAATTTATGAAGCACGCTGCTGCATTCACTGATCGAAACTGATGAAGCGCTTTCCAACAACTTTGTTCTTTTTGCTATTTTGCCTTAAGAAGTAAGTTTCAACCATCCTATCGATCAATGACAAGCAAACACATTTCGTGTAGCCCACCAGTAACAGTCACCATCTATATGTTGAATTTTCCAACATCTCGTAAAATATATAAAGAATAGAATTTTCCGAGTAGAATATATAGGTATGTATTTCTTTTACTGTTACATTTGATACGGTCATATTTGCGAAGCATTGAAAGAAGACCTGATAAATAGAAGATATGAACTTTATTGGAAGAGATTCTTTCTTACTCTCCGATGATTCAAAAAAAGGTAGTAACTGCAAGTGGATAGACGGTAACAGCAACAAAGCTGGCACGATAAGTGTAACAATGGGTGAGTATGAATGAATGTAACAGGTATAGTAGTTCAGGAACAGAGGGCAGAGCACATGAAACTAACAACACATTTCCCAAAAAGATAATTATACGATACCCTGTCTTTGTATGTGTCTTCACACTCTTTCTGAAAACAAAGTGAATCATTGATCACAGCTTTTGCATAATTGCATTCTAATACCCTAAGAAACTACTAATTTAGCCCATCGTCTTTGAAAAAATGTCTATTTATATCATTAAGAAAGAAACATTAATCACATGTAAACCAATTGATACTAAACCTTTGAACCTGCAACATTTCTCACAAAATAAGGAAACATTCGCAACATTTAAAGATTGAAAAAAAAAAAAAAAAAAAAGAAAAATAATAATGGGCTCACATATATGTACATTGCCTTATGAATATAATATTCATACTTCGAAAACAAGTGGGAGATCAACATCGTTAACATGCTGTGTAATATCAACTACTACAGAATTAACAGAGTATACTCCATAAGAATTGATCAGAAGGATAAACGATCAGATAAGAATGAAAATAAACTCTTAGCATGTACGTGAGTCCATACTTTGTTGGGAAAAGAAACTTCAAATCAAGTTATGAGGTGGTTTTACACCATCTTTAAAGGAAGAAGAATATGGATAACATACTTCTCGTATCGTGAGCGTATGCGACATCATCTGAATGTTGACTTGAGACTGACTCGTTGGCAGATTGTCTGTGGATCTTGATCTAGCCAATGATTTAGATCCCGTTAGAACGCTTCTACTTTTTAGAGCCATTTCTGTGCGTAAAAATACCCTTGATATGTATGCTGAGCTGAGTCCACGTATTCCAAATGCGGTACGTAAAAATTTAGCTGGCGTTACCTGTAAGTTTATATATGTTATTAACATTCAATGTCATTTATAGTACATTTATAGTAACGGTCAACTAAAGCAACATTTATTTTATATTCTCAGATAATATTACAGCAAACTACAACTTCTAACGGTGGATTTATTCTACTTAGAAAATCAGACGTACCAAGAAGAAATTCATTAGCGTCAGTGTCACGAGTGATTCTATACAATATACAGATAATGCATCGACGATCAACGTGTTAAAGAATTTTGTACACTTATATTTACCGGTATTTGCCTGCAGAACTTCGACAGTGCAGCGTCAATGCCGTTCTTTGAAATTTCGTTCATCCATTCAGAGTTTTGTAGCGACGAATGCTTATAGAATAATAAAACTATAGCCATTGCTACTCGATAGAAAACCTGAAACAAAGTAGTAGATAAGATAAATTAATACAAGCACTGGCATGGAATGATTTAAGTTCCACAAACGTGGATTACGAATCTTTGCACAACACGTTACACGAAAAGACAATGTGCAAAGATGTGCACGTATCTAACTGATCTATGTCATTGGCATACAGTCAACACTCAGATTTACTATTCATACTATTCCTGGAAAAACATTCCATACATATATATATATATATATATATGTGTTGAATTTTATCCTTGTCTTGAATCAAAGCCAATAATATTTTTTAGTGTTCACCACGAAAAGATGCGACAAAAGGAATATAAATGTCACAAGTTGAGTCCCACTCGAATCTTGTGAATACCGACCTTAATGCCTTCGTGAAGAAAACAGTCCATAACCCTGACTAGATGCTGAAAAGGAAGAAGCTGCAGAATCCACCACATCCAATCCATGTAAATTCTTTCTGCTCTTGATCCAGAACAGTGCCTCGCCAAATGCACCGCTGCTGATTTCTTCAATGAAAGAGAATTTCAATTCTAACATATATTCTTAAAGATAAACTGTAAATACTCGGTTTGAGTTTACATTGCAATGTAATTCTAATTTTTCACAGAAAAATCGTACAAAGTAGAAGCAATTAGCTCGACTTAAAAGAACAACAACAACGCTTGTTAAATCGCGTTGCAGCTTTTTCTTAATTCTGATTGCAGAGCTAGATTTTTCACGGATTCATTCGTCAAGAAGTAATTACACCTACACGTAGTATTCATAACAGAAATCAGTCGGAGGACCGTTTAAAAAGGAAGCTGAAGAGACGAATTCCCTGGTAAACATTGTATTTACTACAACGTGAAATAAAGAAATCATTTCAAGCGAAACAGGCTTGAGAACCGGGTTCGGCATCGTGATTCATCTTGTGCTCAAAGTTAGCGCGTGTAGCAGTACCCACCACGTGCTTCTTGGTGATTTGCTCTACGGTTTTCCATGTAACCTCGTAGAGAAGTTTCGTTTGCGTAATGAACATCTTGTCCTTAGCGGCGACCAAGCTGGCCATACAATGATAACACTCCTCCTCTGCAACAGAGACACATAGATGGATGAGGGGAAAAATGGTAATCTCGTGAAACATTTTCTGATTTCGTTCTATTAATAACACTGGGATTCCATCCAACCGCCTGTCCAACGTCTTAATTTATGCGAGCAAACAAGAGATCCGACTTACGGCACGCGATGCGTGAATTCTCATTGTGCATTGGTAGGAACGGAATGGCAGCAGGAAGAAGCTTTGCGTTAGATTTCTTGGAAAGAGCTTCTCGCCCCCCCCCCTTTCATCCTATGTGTATGTCACAAATGGCGAGGTGGACGTTTTGTTTATTTATATTACATTTACCTGGCATGAAGTGAAGTAGAAGAGCCGTGATGGGATAGAGAGAAGGGCTGTAAGTAATGTCAGGGCAAGCGTATCCGAGGACAGACACAACCCTGTCGGCAACGCTCCTGCCTTTCCTCGTCAGGTGGTACGACAGGCAATGAGTGCTGTCCACGAACGGTGGTAGCATGATTGATTTTTCCGGCAGCTCTGTAACAGGTAATTCCATCGCGCGTCAATTTTAGCCGTTGCTAGAAAAACGAGACGTAAGTTTAGTCCGGGGATAACCGAATGGCGAACACGCCATACACATCTGATCTGTAATGAATGTGAAATCATCGTTAGACGAGTAATATTCAATCGTATATACGCGGATAATTCGTACAACAGCGTACACTATATAAATTTTAAGTCGTTAACGTATGCGACTGATTCTATGTAGCGTGCACTTGTAAAAATACACCCAGCGTGTTAGAAGGTTTAGGGGATCATTGGAAAAGTGATTGACGAAAAACTGAAGTAAAGCAAAATCAATCCAAACGTTTGAACGTTACAGTACTTAGAATCTCTTTCTATTGATAAGTTCACGCTACGTACCATTTTTTTTTTTTTTTTCTAATAATAAATACAATCGTTTGCGTAACGAGGATTATATACAAACTCTCGAGCCCGATGTATCAAAATTGTAATGAAATCACGCGAAGTTGAGATTAGCTATAACGATTAAAGTAATACGTAATGATGATTTATAAAGGAGACAGTAAGTAAATGCTATTAAAGATTCTATTCCTAGAAGAAAGAAATAATATAAAATTTGACGCAATTACAAGGAAACGTTGAATTATTAGTAATTACAAACTTTTTAGTTTTTTTTTCACGTTTCGTCATAATGAAGAATAACAACAGTGTCACAGTCGATCAACATTCTATAAATATTGATGAAGTTAAGAAGCAAGAAATAACGTGAAAAAAAAAAAGAAAAATGGACGGATGAAAACCACTTTAGGATCACGCTGTTTACATACTGAGAAAAAGAAGCATAACAGTTATTAACTAACGTTTCCTAAACTTTTGGTTACGTTTAAAATTGATACGTAAAATAAATAATTTAAAATAATGTTTAATCAAATATGTCGGACACAAGATATTTTATAAAATATTCGATTTGTACAATAACAGCAAGTAGAAGAAATTCGCTATCCGAAAATAATGTGATTTAAATCGAGTTACTATCGACGCTCAGTGTCTAAACTGATCATTTCTCGTCTAATTTTATTTGCTGGAAAGTTGTGGAGGCAAGCAATTTTCACACGTTCGTTAAGATAATTACAGCCTACAGTTGCTTTTTCCTGCAAAAATTCTAAATCGACTTAACCCTTAACAGATGGGTAGGGTTTAAATACGTGTTACGCAAGATATAGGATCCGGTTAAAGAAAACCGGTAGGCAACATCATATGCTCTTGTTCAACGTTGTTGAAATTTACATTTTTTTTGTTTCAGTTTGTGCTGTTGTACAAAATTGTAAGTTGCAAAAACAATTCAGTAGTGCGATATTCATTTAACAATATATCGGTCATTAATTATCACGTATAACTTGGCAAATTTCGATTTGTTCCAGTTAAGCAAAAATGTACAAGCGACAAGCAGCAGCAGATCAGACTGGGGACTCGTGGAAGAAACAGAAAACTACAGACTTGAACAAGACGAAGAGAGAAAGAAAGAACGACGTTTCTCATCCACGCGTATAGCGTTGATGTCGATAACTTTTGTAATTTTTAGCCAAACGATATCCCTTGTGAACTATGTATGCTATACGTGCACGTTTCACGCATCGAGATGCTAATGATACATGTCTCTGTGTGGATAATAGACGTTTTCAGCACGTTATTATTAGAATGGCAAATAACATTGTACAACAACGCCAAACTTCTTCCAATAATTCCAAGGAAAGTGAGAGCTACTCTCGAGCTACTCTACCTGTAGTTCCGAATACTTGATTGACCATGTCCCAATAGAAACCATCGAGCATGTTTTTCCCATGCGCGTGCTGGTTGCAAAGGGCTGGCCACAATTGCGCCCTGATCCCGTTGTTCAATGGCCAAGCGTTCTCCCTTATGATCAGTTTAGCCTCCCTCTTCCTGCCGGCCTGGAGAAGCGCGTTCACCTCGTTGAAGGTCTTCAGCGTTTGCTTCTTGCTGGTGGGCGACTCCGGCTGTATGACGATGTTCGTCGTGTCGACGTGCGGCGGGAATGCGTCGTCGACGTCGACATCCGTCTCCTCCTCGAGCACCGGCAGCATATTCGGCAGATTGTCCGTCGAGGAGGGTGTCTGTGTGACTAACATCGCACTAAGGCGTGAGATTTTTCTTCATGATGCCCGCGCGTTCTCCGCTTCGCTCTTTATATACTTAATATTTACGTCATATCCTGTGATGTTTCAATTTTCATCTGAAAGCAGAGAGAGAGAAGTAAAAGAAAAAAAAATGGAAAAATAGTAGTAGTCTCCATACGCGGCGCGGCAATTGTGTTAAGCGTTAAACGAGAGACAGTAAGAACATCCTTTTATACGTCAAATTTATATGTTCGAGAATGAATGAAATCTTCGTTCTATCGACTGCTTTCCAATGGATATAAATATTACTATTTAATTTTGTTCGCCGATTAAGTTTTCAATGAATATAAATCTTATTTATCTTCGTGTAGCCAAATGCGTCAGACATGCTTTACCAGATGCAATATATAAAAATACCATGTTTTGCCACCTATTTTTAAATTTGCTCGTTATCGAAGGTGAAAATTTTTCAGTATGCTTCATGTTTGCATAAATAATCATCATCGCGTTTGTGATTAACATCGTTCTTTTGAGAATTAATTTTCCTATATATATATATATATTTCTTTATAATTCAATTGATTATATATATTTGTATATTTATAAAGAAATACATATATATATATTATAATATTATATATTATATTATTTATATATTATATATATATTTCTTTATAATTCAATTAGTTATATATATATATATATATCTTTATAATTCAATTAATTATATATATTTGTACATTTGTTTATAATTCAATTAATTATATATATATATATATCTTTATAATTCAATTAATTATATATATTTGTATATTTGTTTATAATTCAATTGATTATATATATTTGTATATTTATAAAGAAATACATATATATATATAATAATATTATATATTATATTATTTATATATTATATATACATTTCTTTATAATTCAATTAATTATATATATATATATATATCTTTATAATCCAATTAATTATATATATATTTATAATTCAATTAATTATATATATTTGTACATTTGTTTATAATTCAATTAATTATATATATATATATCTTTATAATTCAATTAATTATATATATTTGTACATTTGTTTATAATTCAATTAATCATATATATAACTTTATAATTTAAAAAATTATACATATTTGTATATTTGTTTATAATTCAATTAATTATATATATATCTTTATAATTCAATTAATTATATATATTTGTACATTTGTTTATAATTCAATTAATCATATATATATCTTTATAATTCAATTAATTATACATATTTGTATATTTGTTTATAATTCAATTAATCATATATATATCTTTATAATTCAATTAATTATATATATTTGTACATTTGTTTATAATTCAATTAATTATATACATATCTTTATAATTCAATTAATTGTTTTTAGAGACACGAATAAACTTTGTTAATAAAAGTTATTCAATGTTAAGATCATCAGAATCATAATATTGTATCTAACAATTTTTTATCTCCACCTTTTCTTTTTTTTCTTTTTTTTTTAATCGAATAATATATTTTTTTATCCACTAATCGATATAGTTCGGCATTCTCTATGCACGTTGACAAATTATTAGTTTAAGAGATATTTTAATCTTAATTCTGTACAATCTGTCGTACCAAAGACGAGAAAAGACAGGGACAATATTCTTATAGTCCATATAGTTCTTGTCTTTCACGTCTAAATTTTTTACAGGATTAAAGTTAAATATTAGTATTTAATTAATAGCGAGTTAATGGCGTCGAAATAATAAAATTTTGATCATTTGTGTCGATTGAAATGATTGCAAATTATTCATTGTACAATATGTCAATTTAATTATTATCTCAATAACAATCCTACCATGTATTTAAATTAATTATGTCGCGTTTCGTAATTGTGTCGCGCACACTGCTGTACCGACGAATTCGAAGTGATAAGCCAACGATACACGGGCACGTAAGTTGACGTAAACACCGAATGTTTGTTTCCCTTTGCTAGATGGCACTGTACAGATAATCAAACAACATTTGATTGAGCCAGTGTTTCATTGCTTCACAGAGGTGGTAGCTCTTGTCTCCTACCTAACTTACAATTAGGAAATCAATCGTTGCAACAAAAGTATCGCGACAAGCTCTTATTAAAAAAATAACGTATAAATTGCAAATTATTACTAACTTAATCTTGTAGTCTCGTCAATTGTTCGTTCTCACGGTTTATTTGTAACCACTGGCGAATATTGTTTCCTCGAAACTAAAAACTACAAACTCTATGCAAAACCGGAACGATGGGGCCGCACGTTTCCAAGAATTTTCCGTAAACATTCCCATAATAACTGCGACTGTAGTTAAACGGTATCATCGTCCGGGGTCGCGATCACTGTGTGTGCGCGCTCGTTCGAGCAAAAAAAGGGATGCGAGAAAAATAAGGAGGGGAAGTATTATCTGAGCCAATGCATCTTTCATGTTAGCCGTGTGTAATGTACAGTTTCCTTGATGTCGGGTTCATCACAGTGCACCACCGGTTACTTTACGACCGAAATCAATTGTCTCCTGTAAAGATGCCAGCGTAAACAACACTCGCGACCAAGCGAGAGTGTTCCCCTTCTCGTATTTCTAGACGGTGACAACAATCGTTCGCCAAGTCAAAGCTGTAAGGAACGTATTGTACAGGTGAGAAACGAATCGATTGTTTTCTCTAACTTCCATCGGGAAACATTTAACGGGCAGAAGTTTCGTTTCTAACATTTCGAAGAATAAATGTACATATATAAATAAACTGTGTTGCAGAAGGTTATGCGCAGCTAGGCGGTGACTTTGCGCGTGCACAAATAAATGGCAGGTACGAAATAAAATTTGTAAGATATAATTGTTAAACTTGGATAATTCCAGACTAGACGCTACACACACACACACACACACACACACACACAAAATACGTATATATATGTATATATACACACAC
>WIUT01007397.1:0-11951 GCA_010645135.1 Tetragonula clypearis
TATATATATATATATCGTATATTATTGTATGCGTGTCCAATCGTGGCGATTCGCGCTCTATAGCGAAAATAACGAACGAAATTGAATAAGAATTTCATTATTTGAATAGGTTAGGTTCATGAATGTGGAAAGTGCTTATATTTGCGAGCAGATTTCTTTCACCGAAATGAAGAAGCAGAATTTTAGTATCGTCACTACTTGTATCAAATCAGATACCGATAAACATTGCATCCAAAAGAAGACAAAAGTGTTCTCGTTCGAAAATGTTCATATTTTTCCCAATTAATATAAATATAATTTTCTATCGTTTCGCTATAAAAGCTATTTCAACATCCTCGTAAATAGTATAATATACTGAATACTGACAAAATAGTATACGTGGCCCTTGGCAAATTTTTGTCGACCAAAACCAGGCGCAGAAGATTTTAAAGTATTTAAAAGTTTTGATTGAAAGACGTACCATATCATAGGTTTGGCCAATTTATCACGTTAATTTTTCAAGACAAGAAGAAAACCCAATGATCAGCCGGGCCATTTTCGCATGCTTGAAAAATTACAGATCCCCTCTTCCCCCCTGCTTTCTCAGCGACGTGAAAAACCGTTCGATCTCGGCGTGGAAACGGTTACCTGTGCCTCTAATGTATTAGTCAAAACCGAACACCCGTCACAATGCCGCTGATTACTTTAATAATGGAACGGGAATGGCCCCGGGGCTGGTAGCTGGGTGTTGGGTTTTCCTACTTCGGGGCTGCACAATGCGGCTCGCGATGTATACAAATAGAAAAAAAAAAAGAAGAAAAGAAAGAGAAAAAAAGAGAGAAATAGAGGAGGAAGGAGGGGAGGAGTTCGTGTGACAACCCCTCGAAGGACATAAACCCCGTCTAGTTACCCCTCACGAAGAATATTCAAATCGCAACCCTTTCGACCGTGAAAGGAGACTTCTGCCTTCGAACCCTTCGATCGGATTCAATGGGCATCGATATTCAAATTTATAGTCGACGGAAGGTTCACGGCTCTTCCCACCCTTTCTTCCCAGCCACGGCGAGGTTTCGCGCCCTCTCGAGCAACCAGGAGAGTAACCGTCGCAGCGCGACTCGCTATTGGGGTCGACGACGAGCAAGAACGAAAGAATAGGAAAGGAATTTGCATTCTGTTTTTCTTTTTTCCTTTCTCTCTCTCTCTCTTTCTTTCTCTCTCCAGTCCTCCCCCCCTCATCCTTCGGTTTCGCCGTTTGATCGCACGTGTGCACGTTTGCACGGTTCGCGATGTCGTTCGCGTCGTCGATACCACCACGGTGCGAACGAAACTGGAGCGGAAACGGCGTTGGCAGATGCACGGGAACCTTCGATCCGCGTCCTCGCCCCCTCTGACAGACAGATCTCGCTCTACGTACTTCTTCGTGCCTCGATCTACGTCGCCCACTTCCGGAAGTCTTCCACGACGCGAAAGCTTCTGCGAGTGTGTGACGGGAAAATCGAGAACAGTTAGAATCACCACAGTTTGATCTCTCGTATGATCTCGGTACGCGAAGAATGCGTGCCTGAACGTACGAATCTACGTGTTATCCTCGAAACGCGAAAATTCCTATCTCGGAGCCGTGTGCTCGTTGTAGCAGCAACCGCCACGTAAAGCAACCGCGACCTGTTAAATATTCCGCGGAGTATTGTACCAGCTGTGAGGGGTACAACAAGTAGACGAGCGAAGCCAGCGGCAATAACGGAGGAGGAGAAAAAAGAGAAAAAAAATACGGAAGAGGAGAAGGAAGAAGAAGAAGAAAAAGGAAGAAGGGAACGAAACGACCAACTGAAGATTGAACCTGGTGGTGGTACCGCGCCACGGAGGAAAACCGGGCCACGGAAACGAGAGTGGAATGGGGATGGCGAGGGGGGGAGGGGAGGGGAAGGGAGTGAGGCGAGGAGGCGCGAACAGGAAGTAGAATAAGAAGAAAATAATGACTCTTACGAGTCTGGAGCGGGCGGCCGAGTCTGCGAGCGTCTGAGGGGGCGTCGCGTAGGAGGAACAGGAAAAGGGGGGAGGGAGGGGTTGGCGGGGCATCGTCGTGGCGTGTCTACGGCCGTGACCCGGTTTTTTCCGAAGCAACAGGTTCCTTCTAATTAAGAACACTTAAGAAAACTTCCCTCTTAAAGCTGACGCCTCTCCCTTCGTTCGCCCGCCTGATAACGCCATTATATTTTAATAAACTCGTCTCTCGCGCTCTCCCTCTCGGTTTCTCCTCCCGGTTCGTCGCGCGCTTCTTCGTTCTTCCTGAAGCTGACGCTGCTTCTTTTTTTTTCTTTCTTTCTTTCTTCTTCCGAAGAATCGCCAGCGCGGATCGTGGGATCCGAGGGAAAGCGCTTTCTCTTTCGCGTCTGTTGGGATTCAGTTTCTTGACGAGATGAGAAGGAACGATCAAGGTTGTCTCTTTGGATCGACATTTAGAATAATTCAGATGGCGAAGATACACGTGTCGACGTACCCGCGCGTCAGGTACAAATAAATCGATAATCAATCCTCCCATTTTCATCTCGGGATCGACCATACCATTCAGATGGTGAAGATCTTCTTTTGACGATTTTCTCGAGAGATCGGTCAACGAACGACACGCGAATTATATGAATATACTGGCATACCGACAAACACCGAAACTCTGAATCCTTTTATTTTCTCGCGAAGGGAATCGAACGGATTTACGACTCCATGCATATTCAGACTTTCCGAAGACACCATGCATTGGCATTCAGCGGCGGTTCTTGTGATCAACCGGCACTTCCGATAATCTCTCGATCTCAGCGGCGCTCGGCCTGGAAGTGTTTTAGCCCGATTTCCGGTGAATTTTCGCGCGCAATCCTCGATTTGCCTCTCTCTCTCTCTCTCTCTCTCTCTCTTGGCGCGAAAAGAAAATTATCGCTCTCGCGCGTGTTTACCCTTGGCATTGCGAACGCGGTGCACTCCAACGTTCCAATAAATTCCCGCGGTTCCGACGGGGGTATACTACTTGGAAAGTTGACAGAGGCGTCGCTGAAAGTGTATATCTACGGAAAACGTTCCCGCTGCAAATCTTCGCGGTGCGTTCACGGCCTGAACGCGAACTCACCGAAGACCAAATTACCTCGATATACTCGATAAACTGAGACTTTCAGTTTTCGATCGATTGATTTCGTTAATTTCACCTGGACCGACGAAGAATTTGACAACATATGGCGACAGAGAAAGAGAGAAGAGGAGAACACAGAGATAAAGAAGAGGAAGAGGAAGAGGAAGAGGGTGAGCAAGAGTGGTATTGCCTGGTTGGCAGTCAGTGGCTGGGTTCTGAAGTTAAAGAGCTTCGGGGGCATACGTGAGAGGGATGTAGAAAGAGCGCGAGGGTGTGGGTAACGTGGTGGGGTGAGGACGCGGTGGTTACGTGGGGTGGGATGTAGAGGGATATAGTAGGGTGGGTGGCGTTTCTGGCGGCCATTTTGAACGCATATATCGATTGTTTGGCGGCCGGGCTCTGCTCGGCCATTCGCAGGGGTGGCTCGTGTGTCACACGACCACCCTCCTCGCCCAGCCTGCCCTGCTCTCTCTCCGCCTGGGAAAATCGTTGTCGTTTTTCCGGGATGCGTGAGCCATCGTCATCCTCCGCCAGCCGAACAATCCTCCGCCACACGTTTCCCGTTACACGTCAGCCTGTCTGACTTCGCTCCGTCTCGTTCGCTTAATTTGCAAATTTTCTTTTAGGCTGCACGAAGCAATCGCAATTCGAAATGTAAACCGATACTCTCTGACGCAACAACCATTCATCTCGGTATGAGATTATCGACCAGCCGTTAATTCTGCCGATTAAAACCTGTCCGATTAACTACAATATCTACCTACAAGGCGGGAGAGAGGCGAGGGATGTAAAGAGATGCAAGGATGACACGTCGAGAGGGTCAATGAATTATGGAGAACCGTCTCTGCCGGAGTATAAAACACAGTGAAAGAAAGAAAAACGGGGTGAGAGTTTACGACGAAGGGTTGTTAGTCTTTTAAAGCTACGTTCTCTCTCGAAAGCTGCAGGTCGGTTTCAGACTCTTTAGAGACTTTTTGTTTCAAGTCCCGATCGATCTCGAGGCCTGCTGGTGTGTTTTGATTTTCAAGCCAGAGTAGACATCTCTCTCTCTCTCTCTCTCTCTCTCTCTTTTCCTTTCCTAAATTTTCCTAAATTCTCGCGAAGAGAAGAACGAATTACTGATCAGCTGACAGCACACAGGCGCTCGTCACGAGGTGACGAGAGATCGGCTTCGAAGGAAACACCTGACCCGAGGTCAGACCTCCATGGTCAGAAGAAGGAGGGTGGTTCCGCGCGTATACTGCCCCTAAACCAGCTTAGAACCCGCCCCGACGAAACTGGCTGCTCCAATCGGCTTCCACTCTCTGCCATATGATCCGAGTACGAGGCAAACGCGCAGGTCCGGCACTCGACGAACTGGACATCACGCTGACCTACCCCCTTTCACCCTTGTCCGCACGTGCTGCCGATAATTTCTGCCACGTAGTCCAGGTAGCCGCTAGGCAGCCTACTTCCTTTCTTTCTTTTTTCCTTTTTTCCTCTCTTCCCTCCCCTTGGACGAAGCTAACGAGCGTGCTATCTCGTTGCATCTAGCAAAAGGTCCGGCCCTTCGATATTTCCACGTACGTTGCAAATGCGCGAAACAGTCGCTGATCACGTTGAAACGAGTAATCGTAAACTTTCGAGGAAAGGGGACGGACGAGGAGCCAGAGTTTAAAGGATTAAATGATGGATCGATTTGTTGAGAAGAAGAAGCAATCGACGTTTATTACGTTCTGCACAAACACGTTGACGAATTGTGTTCTCACCCCCCTCCCCCTCCCACGCATGAACCGTGACGATCGCTTTCCGCGCGACGTTTATTTATCGTGTCGTTGTGCAATTTGTCGCGATGGTTCCGAACTCCGAGAGGAATAAAGGAGAAATCGGAAATAATTGGAGGGTAAGCCCGTATCCGCGAGCGAAGCCCCGTCTCTCCGTCTTAAAGGGGAAGTTTCGCGAGAGCAAAGTTCTTCGGGCCAGCTTCTTCCTGTTCCTCCTTCTCCTCCTTCTTTCCTCTCTCTCTCTCTCTCTCTCTCTTTGGTTTTTTCTCGCGTCCTCTTTCAGCGAGTTGGCGTCGCGCCAACTAGGTGAAAAGTGTGGAAAGTGAACTCGCGATTTACGGCGGCACGCCGAGAGAAAGAGAGAGAGAGAGAGAGAGAGAGAGAGAGATGCTCGGTAGGACGAAGAAAGAAAGGACGGGAGAAAGAGAGAAAGAGAAAGGGGTGCAAACAGGCCGTGCAAAGAGGGGCAGGCGGAAGTAGGACGAGCGAAGGGGATGACGGGGGGGGGACACATCGGCTTGCTCGCTTAGAAATTTATTCAAATTAAGCGGCCCGGGGAGTTTACGAACCGTCGGAAAAATCGAAAGTGCCCGGGATAATTGGCGACGGTGAAAGTCGACGACTTTGAAAACCGCCCCTATTTCACGCCGCGGAGTTTCGTTCGACGAGCGAACTTTCGCGCGCGGCGCAACTTCGCCGTCCAAGTTTTCCAAGCCGCGATCGCCCGTGCCGGATGCCTATTTAAAGAAACTCGGCTCTGCTTCCACCTCACCGCGATAAATTACCATCCGACGAAGGCTGGGTACCGCCTTTCTCTCCGAGCTGGCAGCCCCCTGTTTTCCGATAATCGTTGGAAAACTGCTCGGTTTTCTCGTCTTCTTGTCAAACAGACAGAGAGAGAGAGAGCAAAACACACTTTGGAGGGAAGAATTTTTCGAATGAAGAGGAAAACCTTGAAAACCTTAGCAAGATCGAAGCACGAAGTCTCCGTCTGTTCTCTCGCACTTGCCGATCTCTCAGGCAGATCTCTCGATCTTCGCAAAAACCGAAGAGAGAGAAAGAGAGAGAGAGAGAGATAGAGAGAGAGAGTTACGATTCGTCTAAATAGCAGCGCGGCGAAGAAAGCGGCTCAGCGGCCCCGCTACGCCAAATACGGTTGAAAGAGCCGGCGACGTGACATTAATACCTCTCCCAAAGGAAAGCAGACCGGGGTCTTAATAGTCGTATCGTGTAGCTCGAGCGACATTACAGATCCCCGCTTTGTGTCCTCGGAAAAACGTATCTTTCGTCGCGGCGCGTCCCGTCCCGTCCCGTCCCGTTCCGTCCTTCTTGCGCCGCGATCGCGTCTTCGAGAATCCATTCCACGTAGCGGCAAAGACTACCTGCGCCGCTTACGCGGATGTTACCTCCACACCCACGTTTATTATGTACTCCTCGTCCGCATATGTACCTGGGCCGCGATATCCAAGCTGTGTGCATATGCGTGCAACCGGGGATCACGTACACCTGTGTGCGAGAGACGAGGACGAGGTTGAGGAAGTAGAGGAAGAAGGAGTGGGAGAAGAAGAGACGCAGCCAGCCTCTGTGGTACATGTACGTGTGTGTGCATATACATATACATATATACATGTGTGTGTGTGTGTGTGTGTGTGTGTGTACGCGCATATCCCGGAATACGAGGAGCTCTAATCCCCTTTTAGAGACTCGGCTCATACCACGCATTGCGATATGCCTTTGACGGCCGCTCCTGCGACGCTATTGGCTCCGCGTAATCTCGTGTAAGTTAGGTTGCCTAGCCGCAGGATCCTTGGCTCCGGGGGCCCGTTCACACGTGTGCAAGCCCGGGACACGCACACCCGGTCTCCCTTTGCCCTTTGCTGCCCTTCGCCACGATCGATACGGCAGGTCCCTGACGTACGGCTGCGGCGCATGCCCTTCGATCGAACCGAATTCGAGCTTACACCAGCCGCCGTCAGAGTGCGCTCCGCTACGTTTCCGGAGTCACGCCAGCCTCCTGGGTGTGTAGAGGGTGAGTAGGTTGTACAGGGGTTGAGAACACAGAGGCTGACTCGTTATGTTTAATTCCGTCGAGTAAGGACTCGACCGCGTGATTTGACGATACGCTCGCTCGACGACGAACCACCGAAAGCGTCGTTCGGTGTCTTTGCCGAGTGTTTAACCGTTTACGAACGGTTCGGGTTTTCGGAAGAAGGATTTCTAAGATTTTCCAATACTCTGTTACGTAGAATAAATTTTTAAATTGTAATCTTTTTTTCTCATTTGTTGCGTCCCGTTACATGTTCCAGCTTGTAATTTTATTTCCTCGAGAGTGTAAATTTGGATTTTTTCGTACAACACCTGCAAGTAGGCAACCTCGCGTGTTAATACCGCCTAACCAGGTAATCTAACAGGAATCGACTTTATCTGTGTATAGTTTCCATAGTGTCGGGAGCACCGCTCGGAAACCTTTTACTTTACCTACTAAGGCGCTTAATGATTTAAAAGATCACGGTAATCGGATTTCACGACCATGTATAATTCCTCGACTCTTAGGTACATTCGAAAGCAATTTCGTCTCGAAGTCGAGTGGAACCGTCTCGCGACCGACGATCAAATTCACGTTTTCCACGCGGCGAGGAAACTAAAGGAAAGGGAAATTCGAATCGTATGAAACTTGAAGATACAAAGAAGTCTCTGGACAGATCGTCTGTGATCGTCCAATTCCAAACGTCGAAATGTCCGACAATTTTTCGAGCACAGGTGAGTCGAATTCGCCCGGGCGAGAACATGCCTTTTCCATTCATCTGACAAGCCTGATGACCCAAAAGCGGGGACGCACGTGCGACGCCGTTGGCCGCCCTTGTCCCGCCGCCTCCAACCTGACGAGAAACACCGATCCGCTCGTCGTTGTGTACACGAAAAGTCGCGCTCGCTCGCGTGTTTTTTCTCGCCCGTCCAGTTTTATCGTAATTGCCAGCTTTACGTAAGGCTGTTTGTACATGTGTTATCATGAAATACGGCGGTATTTGTACAATTGTTTGCTGCCTCACGCCGCGGCGACGCCACCTCCTGGCGTGACCACGACGAAAAAAAAAAATTCCCGGACCAAGGTTCACCCACCGATTCGGCGATCCGAACTGGTGAATTTGACGCGACACGAGTGTCTGTCGATCATTTGTGCCCGATGACGACACAGCTGGCGGCGTAGAGACGCGTGATTCACGTGTGTTTGTGTGCGCGTGTGCGTGTGTGTGTGTTTGAGCCGAAATCGCCGCGACAACCTCGAGACGAGGCGAGATAAGAATGGGATCTCTGCCGCTAAGACGGCCCTGATTAGACCCGTCGGCGTGATCGCAACGAAGATGGTGTGCAATTGGCCTGGCTCGACTTCGGCTTCCAGCCCGAGAGCTTCCGACACGCTTTTCGGCAGATTCCACGCGCAAACACGCGGTCAGATATGAAACGGAGGATTTACGTCGTCTTCACCGTGGCGTTTCTCCTCCTCCTCCTCTTCCCCCTGCTCCCAAACCGGTGTGTTTCGTCGTTCGATTAAAAATTCATTTCTGTCGGCGAGTTTTTCGAGGGAGAGGCTCGGTTGCCGGGTTCGAATTCACGCGATTCTTCGGAACCACGAGAACGTAAAAAAGTACGCAGAGGTTTTCCGTGGCAACGAGCTGAAAAAGGACCCGGTGAATCCGTGTTTCTTTTCCCCGGTAATCCCATCCGACGTGGCCGCGTATATGCCATCCGAACGGGAAGATCGATCATCCCCCCGTAGAAAATTGTCCGAGCAATTTGCGATCATTCACGATCCTCGCCGAGCCACGAAAAACGAATCCTGTTTCCAGAGGCTGGACCAACGTGCCAGACCGTGTGACATAATCCTGTCGGACGCTTTGTCCCGCCGGCTGATCGCGCGTGTTTAGGACACGGATCCCGGAGGGAGGACGTTCCCTATAAATATACGAAAAACAAGCCTGCGCGAGAAAGCCTGGTACCAGGGATCATCCAGAGATTCGTATCTACGAATTATTGTTATTATTATTATTATTACTACTACTACTACTGTTATTATTATTATTAGCGCTAGGAAACATAGTTGAAAATCTCTTTTGCGAATCTCTAACATTTCGATAGACCACCGGACGGTCTCGAGATATTCGCAAAGCAATTTTGACACGAGGCACATATTTTACGTTTCATTTGTATTTCCTTTTCGGAAGTCGAGAAAAAGAAGGAAAAAGGTATCAAACACCGAAAATACAATTGCTCATGAATTATTACGTAATAAATGCTAGTTGTTAAAATACGCAGGGAAACACAATTATTTTAGAGAAGATATTGAGTGGAAACATTAAGTTTCAAGTAGTTCTTGTTAACGAAATTTACCCGCGAAATACGAAATTACTTTTTTTATTCAACTTAATAGTAATTCAAATAACGCGAAACTGACATTACTCTCTCTCTCTCTCTCTCTCTCTCTCTCTTTCTCTCTCACTGCGACGTGTCGAGAAATCTCATCACAATTGACAATCTCGCGAAGTAAAAATTACTGAACACAATGAAACAAACGCGGGAAAACATAACCTCTTAGAAAAACACATGTCGTGTGAAATTGAGCGAAGCGATTGCTTAGAACAACACGTGTTAAACGCATGAAGATATTGAGAGAAGACAGATTAGAAATTAATGAATATAATGTAACAAACAGGCGGTCTAAAATACGCAGGAAAACATAACCTCTTAGAAAAAAACACACGTAGCGAAGACGTTGATTGTTTCAAATACTTCCTGTAAACGACATTTACCCGCGAGACATGAAATTACTTTTTGTTCGACTTGATAGTTTAAATAACACGAAACGCCATATTAGATTAATTATTTATTAATTTTATTAATAAATAGTAATGGAATTTCATTAAATATATGATTAAATGGTGGATAATTATTTAATCATTCTAATGAAGATTGATTAAACTGAAATAAAATGAATCGTTTAGATATAAAAATCTTTCAAGTATAACATAAATAAAAAAACAATAATCTATTTAATGAAATTATGGATACTACGGGTGATGAAAAATTTCAACAACAATATGAATCAGGATAATCTGAATATCGTCGTGATATTCCATTATTAATCCTAAAAGAAGATGTTGAGGAAAGAAAGTTAAATTTACATCAAACTGACGTTCCTCTCTCTTTCTCTCTCTCTTCTGCGAAATCTCATAAAAATTACCGAACACAATGTAACAAGCAGGCACTCTGAAACGTAACCTCTTAGAAAAACACATATAGGCATTGAGCAATATGATTGTTTCAAACACTTCCTGTAATACGACATTTACCCGCGAAATACGAAATTACGTTTCACTCGCGGCCAATTAATCGCGACGGCGGTAAACTCTGTCCGTTTGAAATTTCTCCTTTTCGGCGAAAGAAATTCTCGTGCTTGAGAACGAACGTGCCCCGTGTCGTTTCCTTCGCCACCGTCGTCCTGAAAGAGTATCCGAGCCTTTTATCCGCGTCTGATTAAAAGATTCTTTGTCAGCCACGTCGAATGGCCCCCCCCGTTGAAAAGGAACTTATGATTTCCTCTTAACGTTATATACCGGATCGATCCGGGTTTTGCCGGAGCATCGCGGTGCCTGGCTGATAAGGTGGTTAAACATTCGTCGTTTCCAAGCGGGCAGAAACGAGAACACGAGAGAGGAGGTGGGTAAAGTGGCGCGTGATAAAGCGAGGCTGCTTGTTTGCCGCTGATTTTGCCGTGGCAATGAAACACACCGGCGGGGGTTGGCGCGCGATAATGCTCGAGGGAACAATCTCTCTAAACAATCCGAAATGAAAGATCTTCGACGAGCTGAGTTTCGCTAGCTCGGAGACGATAGCGGCCATTGTCAAACAGCGGCGGCTCTGTTTTTTCTTTCACTGAGGGGGGGGGGGAGAGTATGTCTACTAATTTTGCATTAATTCCAAAACCATTCGTCAATCGCTTAAGTACCATTACGGACCACTACGGTGCTGCAGAAAAAAAAGACAGAGAGAGAGAAGCCAGATTGGAAATACAGGGCCAATAATGTCCTCGTGATAGAAGAATAAAAAGTTCACACACACAAAGGGATACATGTCCGAGAAAGAAGGAGAAGAAAGAACGAGGAGAATCAGTTGGGCTTCAAGGAGGGGGGGAGGGGGTGAAGGGGGCCAAGGGTGGATCCGATGGGTGGAAGAAGCGATAAGTGGAGGAACGAACGAAAAAAAGGGTCTGGGTCGCGTGAATCGGGGGCAAGAGTGGCGCAGGAAGATGAAGCAAAAGCAGGTCAGATGCATCTCTCCTGCATGGACGCAGGTCCTTTCGAGTTTACTCGTCCAGGCCAGAAGAATGGACCCCCGAATCCTTTTCGTTGGTAATTCGGGACGGGGCCAGCTGCAAAAACCGTCGTCCCCCGTCGTCGATGATCACCGTGCGTTCCCTTACCCTCAGGAAAGGATACCGTCGTTTCATGGAGCGCGAGGGGAGGGACAAATCTTTTTTTATATCTTAGATCCTGGCCGATCATTTTTTTTTCTTTCTTTCTTCCTTTCTTTCTTTCTTTCTTTCTTTCTTCTCTTTCTTTTTCACGAACCCTTTTTCCAACGATGCCATCCGAGAAGGAACGTTGGGCCCCTTTTTCGCGCAACTGTCGCCTTCTTGTCTCTTTGCTTGTTCCTTCGTCCGGTGGGTTTCTGTCTCTCCCTTGAGATTCGTTCGGGGTGAATGGGCCCGGACAGAATCCAGGGCTCGCACGCACGCACGTACATGGCCTGCTCAGAACGAATCCGACGTTTCGTAATTGAAAAGTCTGCGACCGAGTACTTTTACTTCGGTCAAAATACGACGAACAACTCGTCTCGGCGTTTCTATCGATTTAAGGCTCCACTTTGCAGCAGAGGTTTCCTTCGTCGAAATTGAACGGGTTATTGTATCGACTCGTGGGAAATTTTTTGGGAAATCGTGCAAGCGACAGCCCCGGGGATTATATTGTCCGGTGGATGGTTTGGAAATGCAGACTGGAGACAGACAGAGAGAGAGAGAGAGAGAGAGAGAGAGAGAG
>WIUT01007398.1:0-11950 GCA_010645135.1 Tetragonula clypearis
GGAACGTTTAGAAATAACTTCGTCTTAACTGTCGGTAGTTCTAGTGCTAAAACAATACAAAATTATGAAATAGAATTACTATGCAAAATGATGTGCTAATTGTGACATTCTGCGAAGCAATTTCTTTTAGTTGTGAAGCAAAGATGGACATTGCACGTAAGTACATATATTAGTTTAGCACGTCTCTTTCTTTCTAAACGTTCCCGTTTACATAATTGCGTTCGGCATACGTTCTATTTAGATTTCATTCTGTATAAAAAATAAGGTTATAATTAAATACGACGATCGCCAATTTTAAAATGGGGAAAAATGTTTCCCTTAGTCGTGAAAGGGTCAAGCAGAGTACGTAGTACAAGTTGGCAAAAACTAGAACAGGAACTTGGCTGAAAATATCGCGAAACTCTTTTTTAACACTGAACCTGCATGCTTGTTCCTTGGTCAGAACGACCTGGGAGAAAAATGAAAATTAATAACATTTTTCGCGCGGATGATAGTCAATTTCCTACTGAATTAAATAATAAATGAAAAGAAGAAAAAAAACAACTTTCACAAATTTCGCTCGTGACAGGTCAGAGTATCTCTCGGGGGGGAAAAAGGAAGCAAGAGAAGTAAATACTGAAGAATTCATTGTGCAGATCCAGCATCGCGAGTCGGATAAATTTTCGTGGAAATTGTCACGAAGGAGATGCAACAATGCTGGGAAAGAAATATTGGTAGAAAAGCCCGAGAAAAACTGAGAAAGTTACGACAAGGGTGGAAAATCCTGTTTGATAAAACATTGAAATTACTATTGCATTAGTATATCGTTTATGTAATAAATATCGATAAAAAAGCAGTATTCCAGCTGCTGTTCTTTCCTGTAATCTTGCAGCTTCCCAATTTTCGAATATACGCGCGTGCATAAATTTGGCTTCGTCGGCCGCGTAAATTCAGCTCGGCGATTTAGAAGAAAAAAAAGAAAAGGAAAAAAGCGCGACGTATTCAGAGGCGGCGAATTTCCTTCGAATTTTCGTCGAATTCGTCGATATTGTAAACCGTCGCGGGCACAACGTGCAACGCAAACAAACAAACTCGCGTCGCAACTTTATTCTCGAATGAATCCGCCTGTCAATAATTATTAGCCGATAAAGTCGGTGGAATAATAATTCCTTGGAATAAATTATCGATTTCGTCGCTCGCCGATGAAAGATTCTTTCTTTCTAATGAACGCGGAGATTGATAACTCGAATCGAGAAACAAATCTTCGACTCGTTGTTAGCTCTACATCAAGATTACTACATCTCGGATGTTAAATCTACATCAAGTTTTATGTTAAGATTTACGTTACAAAAAATGTTTCTCTTTTTCAAAGTGGTCATACAATACCCCTCACAGCATATGAATAGATATACACGAAGGCTCATGTTGGTTTAGCGTTAACTTTGTCTAAACATGCCCCATATTTGAGAAAATTGTTAATTGTTTATAATATTCACTCTGTGAAGATTATAAATCTACATCAAGATTTACATTAAGAAATACGTTTTTCTTTTTTCAAAGTGGTCATACAATACCCCTCACATATGAATAGATATACACGAAGGCTCATGTTGGTTTAGCGTTAACTTCGTCTAAATATGCCCCATATTTGAGAAAATTGTTAATTGTTTATAATATTCACTCTGTGAAGATTATAAATCTACATCAAGATTTACATTAAGAAATACGTTTTTCTTTTCCAAAGTGGTCATGCAATACCCCTCACGGGGTATTACATAGGAATAGGTGAATACACGAAGGCTCATGTATGTTTAGCGTTAACTTCGTCTACACGAAAGTAAGGTAAAATGTTTTACTTAATTATATTCCTACAAAATTCGAGGCTTCGTCCTGCATTCCCACAATATTACGTGCACACATCGATCGTCGGATGGCGTGTGTGTGTGTGTGCGTGTGTGTGTGTGTGTGCGTGTGTGTGTAACCAACTTTCCATGTCGAAGGTTCTTTCCCTCGTCGCTGAATCGACGATGCTACCAACCAGCAGCAGACAGACTGCAAATTGATCTACAAGCCGGACGAAGAGAGCGGGAGAGAACCGCGGAAGAGATACGCGAGCCAGCGTTATTACGATGATAGAACGTTGAGTTTTCTTATCGGGTCGACGACGGAGACCGGAAAGCAAGCGAAAGGAGAGCGATAGGATGGGGGGGGGGGAAAGGAGGCAGAAATAAAGAGAAAGAAGAAGCAGGAAGACAAGTTTGAATGAGGATAGCTTCCGCGGCTAGTATGCACGCTCGGTACAGCGAATTAACGCGCAACGAAGGCTCGAGCCTCTGGTATCTGAAACGACACGCGCGATTTGCATAACGTTCACGAGGGAGATCTGAATGCCGCGTGGACACGAGCCCACTCGAGCGAGCTTGTGACAGTTTTTAGAGGGGAATTTTAGAGGACGATACGTCGTTAACCCTTCGACATCTCGGAGACGTAAGAAGGTAAAAAATATTTTTTCTACGCGCTCAAAGCTATGTTTCCTAGGTTTGCGCAAATATTAAAGTGAAAAATGAATAATTTTTTTTTTTTTGGTCGTATCGAGGTTCATTTAATTCGTGTGTCAAAGGATTAATCCAAGTTCAATCGAGGTGGTTGGTCTTTTGGAGCAGCATGAGGACTCGACAGCGTAACAGAAGGGAAACAGTGATATTACTTGATTAACCCTTTGACATACAATGACATCGGGGAGATATTCGAAGATCAACACGTGTATGAGAACGTAAAACGATATTTTTCTGCATGCTCGATGTGGCAAGAGAATTATCTTTTGCTAGGTTTACGCAAATATTGAAGTGAAAAATGAATATATATTTTTTTTTTTTTTTTTTGGTCGTATCGAGGTTCATTTAATTCGTGTGTCAAGTGATTAATCCAAGTTGAATCGAGGTGGTTGATTGGTCGTTTGAAGCAGCATGAACGACTCGACTGCGTAACAGAATTGAAACAATGATATTTCTCGATTAACCCTTTGACATCTGGGAGACATTCGAAGATCAACACGTGTATAAGAACGTAAAACGATATTTTTCTGCATGCTCGATGTGGCAAGAGAATTATCTTTTGCTAGGTTTACGCAAATATTGAAGTGAAAAATGAATATCATTTTTTTTTTTTTTTTGGTCGTATCGAGGTTTAGGTCATTTAATTCGTATCGTCAAGGGATTAATCTAAGTTGGTTCGAAGTTGTTTGGGGCGACGAGCAAAATCGGACGGACTTTTAACCGTGAATAATATTTACCTTAACGAGCGTTTGCTTAACGAAGAATACAAACAAAGGGAAATGTTTTGTACGATGCTTTGCAGAAAAAATTTCCCAACCTTGTTTTACCATTGTTATCCCGACAGACATACATCGTATACGTCGTTTAATTTAAACGAAGAATTGTCGATGCTTTGAACTGTTACAACTTCGTAACAAAAAATTATACGACAACGTAGTACTTGGTCGTACGTGAACATGAACCTTCTACTTTGATAGTTGTCTTTTTCCTTTGAGTTTTCATCGTCGTACAGCGAATGGACAAATGCTCTTCTCTCAGATAGAAGTAAAAATAAAAAGGAAAGAGAAATTGTGAAAATTCGCACATTCGTAGAAAACAGTGAAAAATTTTATTCAATTTGATCGAATCCGAAACGCTGGCCGAAGATCGAAGTTTCCCATTTAAGCTTCATTTTCATCGGGCTCTCGGAGTTCAAGGAGAAAAATTCAAGAAGAGAGTCGATTTCGTGATCCAACCTTAATGTTTCACGTTCGATAAAACGGCAAGGAAGAGAAATTGCACAGCGCGACAAAGATTCGAATTCTCAGGATCGAAATATTTTTCACGTTCAAATTTCCGACAATTTTCGAAAAGAAATTACTTACTTTTCTTACTCGCTTGGCACGATGCGAAATCATCATCGAAAAGAAGACGATCATCGTCGCGAATCTGTCTGAAAGTAGAAAAGTTCACGCTTTGTTCACTAGACCAGAAATAAATTCGTTTCGCAATTTTCTTTCAGAAAGTTAATAACGATCCGGAGTATCGATACAATTTTTCTACATTACGCGAACATTACGCGTTCGGTATTTTACGATCCTCGATGTAGCCAGTTATTTAAATATAGGATCGTTCGTCGTCGAAACAACGAACGATCCCGTATTTCGCGTGAAATTAATTCTCACCGGTGATTCTAACCAGAACTAGTCGATCAGTCAATTAACACCGCCGAGCACGCGATATATTTTACCAGATCAACTTCACCAGCGATATTTTCCGTAACTCTGCGCCCATCCCTCCCCCGATTTTGTTTACAACGATCGAGCAAACGTTTCAACAAATAAAATCAGCATTTCAGGATTTTTACGTTAACGCAACGTTAACAACCTCGCGTCGTCGAATATCCACGCTCGTTCGGTCGGATAACACCGCGAGATATTAAAGAAATATTTTTTCGCGCCTCACCGAAACGAATATTATTCTGCCGCGTTTTCCTACCGTCTGCGATCGTCTGTCCGACATTTTTCATCGAACAGATGAAACATTTTCTCGCGCGCGATGCCCTTTAAACGCCACCGTTAGGAGTTTAATTCCTTATTATCAATCAGCTTTGATTCAACGTGAATTCGCAAGAAGAAACGAGAGAAAACGAAGATGATCCATTCGAAATTAACGAGTCTTCTGTTTTTCACGATCGCTCGCGCGAGGAAAAGGGGAAAAAAATAAAAAAGACGGAAAAACTGATGCTTCGATGAGCAGCTGATTTCACTCTCGCGAAAGGGAACGCGTCAACTTTGTCTTTCGCTCGCGAACGCGTCGAACAATTACCATCACCTTCTCATTCCACGAGAACAACGTAATTTCTTTTCCCTGTTTAACGAGCCACACTGACCAACTCTGAATGGCAGAAACGCTGAATTTCACGAGCCTTTCTCGGTGAAATTCTTCCTGCGGCTCCGTTTTATTCCGAGATGCAGACGCAAAGTTAAAAAAGAAAAAGAAAAAAAGAAAAAGAAAACCGAGAATCGAGAGCGGAAGATAAGGCACGTAGCTAGGGAAACTTCTGGAAATTCTTTTAAACGGTTTAGGTAGTACCGCCAGTAGTAGTAGTAGTAAGAATAAGAGATTGCGAGCGTGGCCCGTGGCGCGAGAGAAGCGATAAAGAGTTATTAACATGAGCGCGGTAAACGCCGCGATAGCGAGCGCTGCACGCTATAATAAGTAAAAGCGTATCGCGATACATGATTGATGAAAGAGAAACGTCGCGTTTTCAGCCTGAATCAAACGTCACTTTCAGAGCTGGCTCGCTCGTTTTCCGGTCAGTGTTCCCTTCGCGAACGAGCCGCTCGATTTACACATTTATTATGGAGAAAAAACTGAATTTTTCTTTTACTTATCGTTAACTAAATTTCTATTGTTTGCCGTCGGTTTGTAAGAATACAATTTCTGAAAGAAATGACCAAATCAAATCGACGGCGGTTTGCAATAAATATTAGTTTATTAATATTTGAGTAATCGGAAGTCAAACCTCTCTTTACACGCACTTCACGCACTCGCATATGCACACACGATCGTATATTTTACGTGTTAAACAGTAGAACCATCGAGGGCTGAAGTATAAAAGTCGAGTCAAAGGAATTCGAATGGGCAACGAACAGGAATTATTTTAATGAACTTTGCCAACTTTTGTTCATTTTTGTATTTTACAAGAAAATCACTCTTCAAAAAACGCGACATTTGCGAGGTTTGCAAAGTTAATCTAAAAAATTTATAAATTGATCAGTTTTACCGTTTTATAGTGGTAGTTATAGCGTTAAGACTAACACATAATAAGGCGACACTAGAAGGCCTCTATTTCGTTAGCGTTACCCCTTCCACTGAAATTTCGATGCTAGTGGAGGGGGCAGCATTAGCGCCAGTTAGCCACCTCTGGACTAGACAAAGCAAATTTAGGTTTCTTCGCACGCAGGAAGAAATTCTGAACAATCAGGCTTCCCATGCGTGTGCAATTATGCCATGTTATTGGTTGTTACGTCAATATCGAGATTACACTGTTGTTTACTTCGTGCGAAAAAAAGAAGCGCGATTGGAATAATTAGCGTAAATATACGCGTAGGATAAAATGCAGCGAAACTCTCTTAGCATTTTCTACGCAACGTTTTATCCGTAAAAATATCGAGAGTACTTCGGGGGGGGGGGCGAATTCCGCGCGAGTGCAAAGCAAAGAAAAAAAAGCGACGAGAAAATCGAAAGCGACAGAGAAACGATACCAAAGCGACGCAAATAAAATTGTTGTAAAAATACGAATCAATCGAGGCGAGCTTTCGTTTTCCGGTTTATAAAGCGAGCGCTTTAGACAGTCGTCCAGCCCCCCTTCCTCTCTGGCAATTAAGTCACTTCTCCAAGAGTCGATCGTCAAAGCTCTTTCCAGAGGAAAAAGGAAGCCGAAGGAAGAAGCAAATATCGTTTCTGCGACGAGGGGAAACAAATCGTAGCAGCTTCTGCTCGACTCGTAAACGACGTAGTCAGCTAGAAACTACCGACGACTTAAACATCGAAGGAGAAATTAGAGTGCAAAAACGAACGAGGCAAAGATTTACGAGAGACAGAAACTTTTATGAGAATTATTTAAATCGCTGAACAATACAAGTCGGCTGAGAATTGTATTCTTTGTATTCTTTAATTATTCTTTGAAAAAATTACGAATTCCTCATTTTGACGCGTCGTCTGTCAAAGAACGATTATCGAGGGTAAACGAGTTCGAGCACTTAACGGCGGAATTGTCGGCGATTGAAACGATTAAATTCCCATCGGAGACGTTAAATTAAAAAAGACTTTTACAAGCTGTTGTTCATACATTTTACGAACATGTCATTTAAATCTCCGAAAAAATACACCGTTTCACACTTCTGGCGAAAATATGGCGAGAAAAAATTAGAAATCGGTCATTTCGACCACTTTGGCAGTTCCGGTGTTAAAAAGCAGCGTCGCGTACGTACGTGCACGCTGTTCCGAGGTAGGATTTATCGAAGATCAAAGCGACAAAAGGAGGCGAGCACGAGCCGGTAGCCTGGCTATCAGTGGAAAAGCGGACTCCGCTGGTGCTTTATCGTTTAATATTCTAAGTGGTTGTAGAACCGGCAGGACGGGGGAGGAGGAGGAGGAGGAGGAGGGGAGGGGAGAGGCTAGCGTTATTGCCCTCGTTAAATCTAACGGAGCGAGCTAATTATGCAAGCAGCTGAATTATTCGCGTTCGTCGCCGGCGCGTATTGCAGAAAGCGCACCGGCCGCGCGAGAAAATTTTAACTGCATTTTGTTCGCGGCCGAACAATTAACTGTCCGTCGCGCTGTTAATTCATTTCTGCTCCGGTCCGCACGCTTTAACTCTTTCACTGCTAGCGGCCTCTTCTAACTCCGCCAAAACTTTGCTTGGAACTAGCCGAATCCGTGGGTAAATTTTACCAGCTAGTGCGTGCGTCGACGTTTATAACGGCAAGCGGAAACTTTCGCCGCGCCTCATTCAAGATTGCCCGGCCGTAAATTGCACCGTTTGAACTGTGTCGTACGTTCTGTGACCAGTACAACAGAAAAATAAATTCCTGAAAAACGGTGCGACAAATACACGTGTAGGGAAAATAATTGAAAAAAGGCAGTCAGTATTTAGAGTGTCTTCGATTTAGAGATTTGACATTTTTCTTCGTTGGTTGTTTAGAAAATCCAACAGGGCGAGGTGTAATAGCTTCACGCTAATCATTTCCTTCCGATCCAGTCGATACTTGGAACAGAGATGGCTAACTGGCGGCTCTTGCTCCCCACTTTACTGATCGTTAGCGCTACCCCCTCCACTGCATCTCCCCACTCTTCGCCGTGCACGAGCCCCACTCTCTCACACATCTCTGTCTCAGTCAAGTTGATTTCTTTGCTTAGCAAGTGGGGAGATCAATGCAGTGGAGGGGGTAGCGCTAACGGTCAGAAGAGTGGGGGAAAGAGCTCGCGGGCCGCCAGTTAGCCACCTTTAACTCTCACAGTCTCTGGCAATTCTATCAAAGTGTAGCGTTGGATTAAAGGAACGATACTTCATATTTTTAATAGAATTTATTCTACGTTGCAATCTCGTAGTCGAGGACGACGGTTATGAAATCTGCTCTTCTCCTTTCAGTACTTTCTTTTTATAATTTTGTAGCGATTTCAATAATTATTTAAAATCTCGAATAAAATTTTTTACAATTCTGATAAATCGAAGGGGACAGAAGAGTGGATGACCAACACACACGTGGAATTTGCCTTATGAATAACTGTTCGTAGAGCACTCATCGAAGGATTGTTCGTCAAACTGTCGCGCATTTATTTTTTTTTTTTTTTTGAGATTCGACGAGGCTCACACCGTGACGAGAGAGACTCGACGAGAGATCGTGCGTCAGCGAACGAGACTTTTCGCCGACATTCAATTCAATTTGCTAGTTTACCGGTGACAACTGGTAGCCCAGGTCGGCCCGTCGATAGTCGAACGCTAGCCATCTCGCTCGTATATCAATAACACTGTACCGTGTACGCAGCGTACCGAAAATTATTCGGGTATCGAGGGCCGGCGCTGAATGGCCCTTTTGTTCGTTCTTTGTTCGCCCCATTGTTATCATCGCGCGGCCCGCAACAGCCGATTAGGATTTCCAATTTTCGCGGAACGCGAAACCTTTCGACGAAGCTCGTGTCTTCGGTCGCGTTAGCGTGAACACGCCGGAGAATTCACACGGATTCGGATAAAGGAGGATCAATTAATCTCTCGTTTCTGACGACCAAGTTGCCAAGGAAGATGGGAAGTGTGCACGCTTCGATGAATCCTTGCGATGAAGAGAGAGAGAGAGAGAGAGAGAGAGAGAGAGGAAAGCGATCGAAGGCTGATTCGTCGTTTGGCAAAGCAGCGTCACACGTGAATGGCCCCTCGATGCTTTTGATTCGAGGCCACGCGATCGCGGCTTTGGAGGAAATTAGAGGCATCAGAGAGACCACGTAGAGAGAGGGAGAGAGAGAGAGAGAGAAAGTTCTTTCAAACTACATTCGGCGTAATTCAATTGCGCCGCGTCGGTTTCGCGTCGTCGTCGTCGTCGCAACGCGCGCACGAAGCTCGTCCGAACCCGGTGACCAGTGAAAAGCCATTTGCACACGGATACAAACGCCATTGTACACGCCGTGTGTAAATAAGCTCAAAGAAACGGAAGCTCCTATATGGAACGCGCTACGAGCGGCTATTGTGGAGAACGTCGACAAGCCGTAGGTAAGTACCCAAGCAACCTTGTGTATCGCGTGATTCAATTATGTCTCTCCCTTTCTCGCTCACCTGTGCAACGATTCTCTCTCTCTCTCTCTCTCTCTCTCTTTCCTAGCGGCTCTCCACGCCAAATACTCTCTACGCCAGCCGCGTGAATCGTGAATCTGCCGCGAGCGTGAAACGACAGAAGAATCACGCAGCCGTGGCAATGCCTGGATTTTAATTAGCGGAAAAGGATCGTGCACGGGTTCGAGTGCCCGTGGCTCTCTCGTTGAACCCTCGTTGAACCCCCTCAACATCATCCACGTTAATAATACGGCGGCGTCTTCGTAAATTCCCGCGAACGCGTGAACCGCGACTGACGAGGAACGCTCTGAAGCGAATGCGCGAGTTGCAAAAAGAAAAAAAAATGCTCGTCGTTTCTGACCCGGTACGGGTTACAGGTCTATCGTTGGATTACCAACGAGGATGATCACTCTAAACGGTGAAAACGGTTTATTTGTAAGGGATTAACGCACTCAACACCGTGTGTGCAATGTGCACGTCAAAAAGAGACGAGTTACACGCACGGTTAATGACGTTGAACTGGAGTTATTAATTATCAGCGAAGAAGACAAGATCGTATCGAGATGAAAGTAAAGTGTGCGTAAAAACTGAAGCTCCGGATTACGTTTGAGAGAACGTTTCGAGGATTACCGCAAGAAAAAAAAATAGAAATAAGTGTCGTTGGAGGAAAATTTTCTAATGAATATGTCACCTTTGCAATGTTTCCTTCAAATTCATTTATGGATTCTAATCTTCTAATTTTTACTACCGAAACCAAGATAATGACGTCATGTTTCGAGGATAATTTGTAGTACACGACAACTTTGGGAACCTCTTGGTCGCACTTCGTACGTAGATAAATACTTTCTTCAAATACTTGACAATTCTAGGCACTCTCTGATCGCCTATCAAGTATAAATTAATACTGTCGACGATCGACTTAACATTAAAAATACATCAGTTTGTACTAAAAAAAAGAAAAAAAGGATAACAAAATTGTCGTATCATTTTATTCGCCTTCGGGACGAGAGGCTGGCGAATAAATAAATACTTGATCGAACACGTGGCTTTTCCAAATTCCAGGAACCTTCTGTCCGCATCTCGTTGGCACGTAGAAGGTGTAATTTTCAAGGGAATTTTCGCTTCAAAGCGGCAGCTTTGCCTCGAAGAAAATGGCCAAAGTACACGCGAGGACGACTGCGAGTTGCCAGAGAGTTGGGAAAACGATTGATCTTCCGGAGGAAGAGGAACGAACGAAAGCCAAAGGGCAGCGGACTTGCGAATCGAACGCAGTAGTCAGTCAGTATGCGGAGTGGAACGATGGAGGCGCATCGTGGGAATTACCGGCATTCCCGTCGGATCATGCCAGGATTGCGCAGTTTCCATACACGAGCTCGTAATCACCGATCGGACTTACTCGCAACGCAATTGATCCGCGTCTCTAATGGTTGCACTAGCGATAATACCATAACGTAATCGTACATCACCGCCGTCTGCGATTCGCCGCGACAGATTACGACAAAGTGCATCCGTCGCTCGTCGTTCGACTTTTGCTAATTTGACAATCCGCTCTGTCGCAGAGAGTGATCAAATTGGATCTCGCGTGAAGAGCGTGGCTAGTTCTTCGATGTGTGAACGAAGTTTTGACATACTTTTTTGTATGTATAGAGTGGAAAGAAAAAGTTTGACCGTGACTGTCATCGATGAATTCTGCATCGTCGATTTTACGATGATACTTGTAAAGGATACCTGCCGCAAAATTGACCTTGACCTCGAGTTTCAAGGTCAAGATATTTTCTTTAGCATTGTGTTCTACTGATCACGAAGGTAAAACTCTTCCAAGGAACCTAACGGTTCGCTTGAGAAATGGCAAAAAAGTTTGCACGCGTTCTAACAGCGACTTTATGTTTTACGTAATTCTCGCATTAGGTTTCGCTAACATTTATCATACTTGCAGCGTCAGTATAAGTCTGAATAATCAAATGATAAAGCTACTTGTTAACGTTGTTCGAAATATATTTGTCTACATTAGGTAATATAGACGTCCACGCGTTCAGAATCATAAAGTCGCTGTTAGAACCCACGCGTCCGCGGTATTATATTAAGAAGCTTTTTTTTTCGATAAGTAAAAATAAGTACAAATCTTGAACTTCAAGTTGAAATTGAATATCGCGAAGATAAAACTTTTCCAAGGAACCATGGGTCGTAAACTAATACTTTTCTCTTGAAAAATGGCAAGAAAGTTTTTCTGTCATTTAACACTGTGGACGCGTACTAACAGCGACTTTATAGTTCTCGGTGTCTAATACATAATTTTCGTATCAGGTTTCACTAACATTTGATTCGTTATAGTTGTAGCATCAGTGAGTCTAAATAACGAAATGATAAAACAGTTAACATTATCCGAGACATAAACATTATTTCCACGCGTCCAGAACCATAAAGTCGCTGTTAGAACCCACGCGTCAGCGGTATTATATTAAGAAGCGTTTTTGATAAGTAAAATACAAACCTTGAACTTCAAGTTGAAATTGAATATCGCGAAGATAAAACTTTTCCAAGGAATCACGGATTGTAAACTAATACTTTTCTCTTGAAAAATGGCAAGAAAGTTTTTCTGTCATTT
>WIUT01007399.1:0-11949 GCA_010645135.1 Tetragonula clypearis
TATTAAAATTTAATTTCAATTCTAATCAATGCAAATTGTAATTGACTAACTCATTGTTACACACACACACACACACAGAGGCCACGCTTTCGATCGTTTCGCGATGCGTTTCAGAGTGGAGGCGGTCGCGCAACGAGAAGGCGAGTTTGCGCGACTTTCCACGTCGCGGTGTGCACACACGTCGGACTCGCGACGGCCACGGATAAAGGCGAACGCACACGCGAGAATCGTGGAGCACATCGCGCGCGAACATCGTTACGTGATCCGCGATTGTTGTTATGTAAATACATATGCGGCTATTGCTCGCTTACACGCCCGCGGACGCAAAACGAAATCGTTTTTCTCCGATTTTTCGTTCCCTCCCCCCCCCTCACCCCTCACCCCTCGCGCAAGTCCACGCTTCATAAGTCTACCGTGGAAAACGTTTCGACGTTCTTCTCGACGTCACGATGAAAACGAACGCATCATTCTTTTGTTGTTTGCTCCCGCTTCATTGTTAACCAACCTAGTTAATTTCTCTTTCAACGTTGTGGTTCTTCAGAACGCTAGAACTATCGAGGAATCAAAGTGTAAATGTCGAAGGAATTAGAATTCAATAGGGGAAGGTTTGCAAACACGACAACGAAGACGAACTTTTGTCGTTTTTTGACGAGAAACTCTGGGAAACGCAACATTGTAGTGCACCGCGAGATTAGTGTAAAAAATTATAAATTGGTTATTTCGACCAATTTGGTAACAATAGGTATTAAGTGCAATTTCTTTCCTTTTTCTTTTTCTTTTTCTTGAGATATTAATTCGGTTGTCGTTTCGAGTTACTTTTTAAATCAGTTTTTCAAGGATATTTCGATCATTCGTTTTTTCTGGATATTGGTGAAAATTTCCATTTCCCTCGGGAAGCCATGCTTGCAGTTGCCTTGCGTAAATCATTGAAAGAAGACATTTGAAAATCCAGATGCCTAAAAATCTCGAATCTACATCATCCGGAAAATACAATTGTACGAACCGTTTTAGAAATACTTCCGTGATATATTCCTTCGACTCGTGGAAAAAGTACGAGAAGCTCTGGTTTCAAAAAAAAAAAAATTCCCAATCGCCGTTCTCGAATAATATCAAGGAAGAATGTACTAAAAATTCCAATCTTCGAAATCCCTTCGAAATCGACAATAAACTAAAAATCCCTAAATTTCACAGTGTTAACCTTAAGTCTTAGAACCTTAATCCTAAACCTTAAACCCGAATATTCGCAGTACTCGTCAATCAACCGTCCCGAAATTTCCAGAATTTCTTTCCCTAAATCATTGACTTAAAAAAAAAAAAAAAAGAAAAAAGAAAAAATTAAAAATCAAAAGTTCTAATCTTAAAAATCACTGAAACAACCAGGAAAAAGCGGCTGAGCAAGAACTGTTGGTTGCAGCGATGCGATGGCACCGGGCGATAGAAAAAGAATCTTTCCGCGTGTGGTTCGGCAACGATGGGCGAAGAAAAAAAGAAACGAGAAAAAAGAAAAAGAAAAGAAAACTAGAGATCACGTGGGGCGTCGAGTGAAAGTGCAAGAAACAGACGCTTGTTTATATACTGGATGCTTGTTAGTTAACGATCGGCGTGGCCAATAAGATGCAGGGCCGCTCATCAACCATTATTCATTGCGTGCGATTGCGAAAAAAGAGGCGCGCATGCATCGGTGCTCGACTCGCCGTTTCGATTTCGAATTACGCAGGTCGATCGTCTGCGTTTCTGTTGCATTATGTCGAACGATTCGACCGTTCTGTTCGTCGGATCGGGTGCAAACCTACGTCGGATTTACACCGAACGTTACAAAGCGAGCTGAAATATCGAGTAGAAATGTCACAAGGATTTCTCTCTTTGCGTTTGACGATAGTTTGACTACCGAGATTGTATCAAGATACAAACCTTGTCTCGATTACGAAAGATTAGAGATTTGTTGTAAATTTTTCGAAGTTGGAACTTTTCATACTTGCATTGTATTAAGATAAAGTTTCGCGTGATACAACGTGGCCGTCGAGGTTTAAATCTGAATTAACACACACATCTACTCGCATTTGCATTAAGATAAATCGAGATTTTATAAATAGATGAAGTAGTACGTAATCGGGCGATCGATTTTTCTTTTTTTTTTTTAATGCAACAGACAAAACATTAGAAAGTTGACAGCCAGACAGGGGAAATCAATCGTGATCGTTAGTGACTTATAGTATTATTCTATCAAAAGATTATTTTCAAAAAAAACATTACTATTCCATTCTCTTTTAAGTTGAGAAACTTACTCCTCCATTGCAAATAAGTATATAACTATTTAACTATGTGTCATCATTTCGTTGTAAAATCGTAGGGAAATTAGCGCAGTATTGTTCGTATTTTATGACCATGTCCACAGCGCATTCGCGTCTAACAACTATGCATTTGTGAACAAGGATAGTTCGCGAAGAAGCGGCGTAGTAAAGACGCTTCTGATAACGATAAACGTCGTATCAGCTCGCCTCCCCCTTCCTTTTTCCTTTTCACCCTTTGTTACAAACAGCTCTCCATTGTCGACCGATCGCCTAACGCACCTAATATGATTCATTTGCATTGCCTTTTCTCACAGTCGTAAATCTTAATTTATCGCGAACTTCTCTAATGGAAAAAAAAGAAAAGAGAGAGAGAGAGAAAAAAGGAAAGAAAAGAAAGTTGAGGCAGGAACTTTCATCTGAATTCTCCATTATTTATATCGATTTTCGACACTCGATAATTCGCGTGAATTTCATTTCATAGAAAGATCGCAAGATCGTTCGATTTGAAATCGATTATGAAACGAACTTTAACCGTTGATAAATATTAATCGATCGTTGCCGAGGATGGGCAAATAAGATAATGAAGATCGCTGAATTAGAAATTCAGCGAGATGTCCTCGAACCGCGGGAATTTCTCGTCGAAACGAATCCATCGATTCTATAATCCATGCAAATGCTATGCGGCACGCATGGAAATTAGCCGACTCTAAGTCGAATATGTTTGTCACCGTGTCATTGATAATACCGTGTCTCAACGTTCGACGATTGTTCTCAAACGTGCAGAACGCTCGTGCATGATTTTTTCGCTGCAAATAAAAATCTCTGTGTGTCTTTTTCTTTTTCTCTAAATCCTTCTGATTTAGAAACTAAAATCGTATTTTTCTTTTTTTCTTATAACTGAGATCAGACTGTAGAAATATTCTTTCTTCATCTGTAACCGTTCTATTTTTCAATACACGAACAGATAGACGAAATATATGTGTGTGTATATATATATATATATAATAAGCCATATTAAAATTGTAAATTTTCACAAATGTCTGTAACAATGATTTAGAAATAACGTCAACGCTGAGAGTCGCGCATATTGTAAATGGTTTTATGACTTGTTTCTACGTCCCTGGAATTCGTCACATTCAACGCCCCTAACTTAGGCAGGCATTTATTTTCACAAGCTCCATGAACAGTCTGCCATTTCATTGCCTTTGACCTCCCATGGCGCGCACTCGAATGGAGCTTTGAACGACCAATGAACCATTACAACGGGATTTCCCAACAGGAGACGTTAACAGATGAATCAATGGCGGACAGAAGTGAATTGCTACGGTACGTGGAAGAAGACAACATTTTCACTAAATTATTCTTCGTTATTACTCACTGCACAATATTTTTCATCCCGTGGCAGTAAAAAAAATGGCAAATCACGCATTTACAGCGTTTACAGCGATTAAAGTTTATCGACGACGCTCTCTCGTTCTAATAGGAAAATTTGGAAATCTCTTTAGTAGCATCTAACAACACGTAGAGAAATTTCGTACGAAGTTTTATAACAATCTATAATGCATAGAAACTTACAATGGTAAAATTTACCTGAAGCTTGGTAAATCTAGGAATTTGTAATGGCAATTGCAACGACAGAATTGAGAAATTTAGAACGACATCTGCGACAGTAAAATTCGTCTACAGAATTTCCGATAGGGAAATTCACCTGTTAGTAACTAATTCTCGAAATAAATGAGAACTTGTTAATTTTCTTTGGAAAGTATTTTCTTCGAAAAGGAAGACGCCTGGGAAAGTTAAAACAATGTAGAAATAGTTGACGAAATCGGAAAAAATGGATGACTAGGTTTGACGAATAGCTGAAAACAAACGATAAAAATATCATTCCTTGGCGTCAGTATCGTAGAAACGATAGCAGCGTAAATAAACACGTAAACATCTTTATTCCGGCCTACGCTGTTTCCTAAAGCATTTTCACTTGCATTCTAATGTAAATCAATTTAACAGCATTCGTTACGCCGGTTTCTAAAACATTGTATTCGCAGTATCGCGGAAAATAAGTCGAACAAACGAAGGAATTTGATTAATCAGCGTTTAATTATTAACACACACGCTGAAACTTTACCATTAATCTTTGGACATTTTGGACTCCCGCCTATTTCGAATTTCGATTTATTTCTATTTTTCATCGGTCAATTTTTTTCCACCAGTTTCAAATTTCAATTTATTCTCATTCTCATCTGTCTTGTTCCAATTCGAGTCATTTTATCCTTTAACTTTCTTTTATCTTTAGTCCTTTTATTTGACAAATTCAAGTACATCAATTTCCAGCAATAATTTTCTTCCTTCCAACACGTTCGCTATGTTCCTCGTTTGTCATTAATTGCACATGATTGATGTATTTATCGTGAGCTCTGGATAATTGTCGTAAGAAGGTGTCGCGAATAATTGGCAGGTGATCAATCAAATTAAACGTGCACGCGTATTTTTGATCGACCAAGGCGTTTCAGATTTGACGCGTCGACGAAGGGAAAAGTGAAACGGAATTCTGCGAAACAATTGCTATGCTCCTTTAATGGATATCTTCCTTTTACAGTTTTGGCGTGAATGGAAGTCCGGTTTCGATATATCTTGAAGAAAATTCGATGTTATGGTACCGTGGCTCACGATTTGTATTTAAATAAATACATTAACCGTGTGTGTTGTGTGAAACGTTTTGAAGTTAATACGATTAATATTGAAGTAAATTGACATAATATTATGCCAATAACCATAATAATCATAATATTATTGAAGTAATAATATCGAAGTAAACTGACAACAATTTGAAAGTGTATCTCTTATAAGAGTCACAGTTATTATTGCAATGAATATCTTGTGAAAACATGCGTTCACATATGAGTAGTCACTTTATGATGGATTACAGAGAGAAATTTTAACAGAATTAGAAATAGAAACAGTTTATACCTATATCCTGCCAGGGAAAACCAGAATCTCTTTTTCATTTCGAAATACGTAAAAATATTATACATTTACACTTGAGGGGGAAATATCGAAATACACTTATATTTTCTTTTCGAGAAACGACGAAATATCTCTACAAATTTCTTTCCTAATTTTTAAAAATATCTTTCTCAACGATATTATACACCTACATACGCTTCAGAGAAAAATGTTAAATAAATGTAAGATGGAGGATGTCTACATTTCCCTCCAAGGAAAACAACAGAATATATATATATATATATATATATCTTCAAGTGACCAATTAACAGGGTTTGTAATTTCATTTTCATTTCAAAATATGTTCTTCGCTCTAGATCTAAAATATCATAGATCCTCCAAGGAAAAACAACAAAACACCTTTCCAGTTAAACACAGGGTATTCGTAGTTTCATCTTCACTTCAGAATATACCTTCGTCGATAAGAAAAAAAAATATTACACCCCTGCGTGTTGTCATTGCTGCAGGAGAAACAAAACGGTACCGATCGGCAAGATTCAACGAGCGGCCGGCTGCTATCCCGACGGTAAAAGACCAGCGGACTTTCGCTTTCAGCGAAAATTGCCGGTAATTGCCGATCGAACGTGAAGAAATTCTTTCCCTCCGTCGTTTGCACGCGCAAACACAACAAGTGCAACGACCAACCGTGCGCCACCTGAAAACACGTGGAAACCAATGCCATTGGCCCTTTTCCCTTTGGGGACGATTTTCATCTGCGGCTGAAAACTACGAACGATAGAGAACGAAAGAACGAAGATCGTTGACCGTTACAAGAGCCGAGGGAGATACCGATTAAAAGTGAACGAACGTGAAACGAGCCGCGATGAGAAAGAGGAGAGAAAGAGAGAGAGAGAGATAGAGAGAGAGAGAAAGAGAGAGGTAACGCAACGTAATGGAAATGTGGATACGCGGTTGGCGCGTGCGCCTGCAGTAGGGCAGGGCAAGACGACAGCTGTTTCAGTCCTCAGGCAACATCAGTGCTGCACCTGCCTACTTGCTTTGCCTGCCTGCCTGCTTGCCTGCTTGCTTGCTTGCCTTCTTGCTTGCCTGTCTGCTTGCCAGCTAGAACTCTCTCGCTCCGAGAGCTCCAGTTCGTACGCTTGCCTGCTTGCTTGCTTGCTTGCCCGCTAGACCTATGAAACCACCTATCTACTCCAACTAGCACCAAAACTAACTCATCTCCTACCTTATTCTATTTTTTCGTTCTCTTTTCTGGTTGATCGCTATATCGGAGCATATCGAGGAGTTTCGGATAGATTTATCAGTGCTGGCTAGGACGGTGACTGACCCGGCAGATTTTTATTGACGATTAACCAGAAAATTGTGAAGCTACTGATCTATCGAGGCTAGCTGACCACTTATTGAGAGACTCTTAGTTTCTTTTACCTAACCTGAACATTTGGTTAGTGATCGTTTGTAATCGAGTCACTCGAGGCAGAGCAGAATAATATTATGCGTAATACCTGCATAATTCTAGATGTAAAAAGACGGAGAATGAGATTCGCCGTGGATTTGGCCAATCGTGTTACAGAATAACGAACAACGTGAAACAGCATGGACAACATAGACAATATTGCTCATTGAATGAACAACGCATTAAGTCGAAATTTTCTACAACTTGCACACTTTCGAAACGCGAACCTAGTAATAAATTATGAAAGTTTATTCAATAATTCCTCATCCGTAACTTGCTCCAAAAGTAAACGAAAGATGATACGAAATGTGCAAAGATCTGTCCAACGAGACAAGACACGCTAAACGATGCGTGTATAATTTAATAAATATAGATTCCTTAAACTCTGTTACCGTATTGTACGTATCTTAAAATCTTTCGTTCAAATAGAGTCAAAAAAGCAACTCTTAATATAACTATTAATATCATCGAAATTAAATTTAAAATTATTATTATTATTATCATATTTTAATACAATATAATATAATGTAATATAATATAATATAATATAATATATAATTTAACATAATATAATATAATATATAATTTATTTAATTTAATTTAATTTAATTTAAATTCTAAATTTAAAAGCACCAATATGTTAAGATAATAATTACATTTATTAAATTTATGAGATAGATTCTTTAAGCTCTGCGAATTAGGTCGTGGACATTTCAGACATTTCAGACATTTCAGACTGTAAACGATGGAAAATGGCGACTGAAAAACCAACTCTTAATATAACTATTAATATCATCGAAATTTAAAATTATTATTATTATTAAATTTAAAATTACTATTATTATTATCATATTTTATATAATTTATTTAATTTAATTTAATTTAATTTCTAAATTTAAAAGCACCAATATGTTAAGATAATAATTACATTTATTAAATTTATGAGACAGACTCCTTGAACTCTGCGAATTATGTCGTGAACATTACAGACATTTCAGACTGCAAATGACGGAGAATGGCAAGTGAACCGAACTGAACTTCGTCTTCAAAATGGCCATCCGCTTGAAACAAATCTACGATACGTCGTAGACGAACAGAATTTCGAAGGGACTTGCTGCTGCACGCGAACAACGTGAGTGAGCTTCGACGTTCGGGGCAATAAATTTGATCCCTTACGTTGCTGGTAAGACAGACGTCTGTAGTCAGACGTGTTAAGAACGTTAACGCTTTATTTTCGGGCGCGTGTGCGCGCATAGTTCGCCTAATGTATCGGATGCGCCCGCATAAGCAAGCGTGGCACGCGTCACGACGCGCCCCGTCGTCGATAAACAAGGCGCTGGAAACGAAACGTAACGGGATCTTTTAAAGATCTCTGTCTTCGACCCGTTCCTCTCTTTTTCCCTCTTGCTCCAAATTCAATTTCATCGCCCCGAACAAATTTACACGCTGGATCGTATCATATTTAACGTTCGACAGTACCAAACATTGACGACTGCATTTGGTTTGTTGCAAGATGAGGGACATTTTGCACGTGTCATTTTGTGCATTTCGTGCATTCGATACACGACACGTTTAATGGACAAAATGTCCACTTGACGAATGTGAATGAAAATCACTTTATTATCGGGTTCAAATCAGCAACGATTAAATCTGAATCACAAGAACGAAAGTGTTTTACCATTTTTAATTGATCTTCTACTGTGATTTCCCCGCCGGTGTCCGTCTTTGAATTACCTATTCTACTTATACGAGCGACTGGCAAGTAAGAATCGCGACTTAGAAGGTGATCGTTGTCACTGCAGGCCTACTTCACGACGGAAGTCTCTTGACCAATCAATTCATCGATTCTTGGTCAACAGGTCACTCGGATCAAATGGAAGAGAAAATTGATGTTGCTCACCGGCGTGGAATGCTCCTACGTTTCATTATTCTCCGATCAAATTCACCTTATCGTCACCGTACAGATAAAAGCCACTTCATAAATATTTGTTCCGAATCTCTATGAATTTTATAACACGTCAGCGATTTAATTAAATCAACCAAAAGACCAAATACTCGAAAAACAAAAATTCTTGTTAATCCGGAATCTATTCTTAATCTTAATTTATTCTTCTCTATTCTTACATTATTTATTCTTTTATTCTAGATTATTCTACTATTTAACAATTCTGTGATAAAAACTCCAAAAAATTCCAATGTCTATAGCAAGTCGATGATTGAATTAAAATCAATCCACGCTTACCCAAAGATCAAACACCTAAAGACTAAGATATATACTCAAACCTAAAGAATAAAATCCTTCGTATTATTATTCTTACACCATCTAAATTTATTTCAAATCATTCGAAACGATTTGTCTCGTAATAATTGCGAATTATTTCAATTTCAACAAACGTTAAAGTAAGTCGAATTAAAATCACGTGTACATCAAATACTGAATATCCAAAGAAATGAAATACACCATATGAAGAACTGAAAAATTCCAGTTAATTCAGAATCTATTCTTAATCTTAATTCATTTTTCTCTATTCTTACATTATTTATTATTTGATCTTCATCGTTCAACTTTTATTCTAGATTATTCAACTATTTAACAATTCTGTGATAAAAACTCCAAAAAATTCCAATGTCTATAGCAAGTCGATGATTGAATTAAAATCAATCCACGCTTACCCAAAGATCAAACACCTAAAGACTAAGATATATACTCAAACCTAAAGAATAAAATCCTTCGTATTATTATTCTTACACCATCTAAATTTATTTCAAATCATTCGAAACGATTTGTCTCGTAATAATTGCGAATTATTTCAATTTCAACAAACGTTAAAGTAAGTCGAATTAAAATCACGTGTACATCAAATACTGAATATCCAAAGAAATGAAATACACCATATGAAGAACTGAAAAATTCCAGTTAATCCAAAATCTGCAGACTGATTTATCGGTGTGTCACACTGGCCGAGTCACGCTAAACTCCGTATCGAGTTTATTACATTTAATTCGCCGTTGTTGGAGCACGCTCGTTTATTAAATGGCGATCTAATCACAGAGGTTCACGCTAATAAATTGCCGGTGAAACGACGGTCCGAGCGAGCAGAGAGGGCATCGTCGGTGGCTCTATTACCGGAATCTAAGTAACGAGGTATTTTCTCATATTATATGCCATGCGTTCGTCCGCGTATTATATGCGGGAGGCCTGTTGTTTAGACCTAACTGTAACGTCTCTTCTCTCATTCTGCAATTCACTAAGCCGCCGTGCGTTCGTTTCTCAGACTCGTTTGATTGTGACCCCTCAACGTGAGTTGATGTTTGTCAATTTGCTGTTGTCCTCTTGGAATTTGGCTCCGCTGAATTTCAGATTCTCTCGCGTTCAGAGGAAGCGATGAAATATCGAATTTATGCGACGAGAATTCGGGAATTTTCAGTAGATTAGAAAATTAAATATAAATATAAATGACGATTGAAAGTCTGTCGAAACGAGTTCGTTATGTTGGAATGAATTCTAGAAATAGTAGATGTAGCCGAATATCTGTCTTCTTCGTGTCGAGGGGAGATTACGGAATTTCGATTTATGCCAAAATTTGGAGAGCGAAATTTTAGCAGACGGGAAAATTAAATATAAAATGAAAGTCTGTCAGTCGAATTTATTCTGTTGAAGTGAAATTGATTTTAGAATGAATTTTAGGAAAAATTAGATGCATTGAAAATTTGTCAATTTAATTAGACTACAAGACCAAAGTTCTTTTGTATTGAGAGGAAATGACGGAATTTTAATTTACAGCAAAAATGGATTCTAGTAAAATTAAATGTATATTATGAACTAAAAGTCAGTGAATTAAGTCTAGCGATCATTGAAAGTTTATAATGAATTTTTGCATTTTGTACTATATTGTAGATCACTGAAATTCTTCGTAATGTAAGAAAAATACAATCTCCCGATGGGAATTAGAATTTAGAGTTTCCATTTGTTGTAAAATTAAGAAACTAAATTTCAATATAAATACAGTATTGTTTTACTGATGAATTCAATTTTTTTTTTTCTCTTCGTGCAATTTTCGATTTATCCTTGCACGCGCGTTGAAATCTCGATTATTCCCGACTTAACTTAATTGGTGTGAGTGACGAACTATTCTGCGTTGCTAAATGAAAACCAAATTCTAACCACTTTAACAAGAACGCTTCATAACAATAATTAAGCCAAAGACGACCACGTTAACGACCTCGTTAATTAAAAAAAAAAAAAAACGAAATTTCGACGCGAAGAAAAATATCGCGATCAATTGAACCCGATAATTAAGACGTCTGTGTTTACACGATGAATTACACTCGCGCACAAAAAAGAGAAAGAAAAAAAAAAGGGAAAGAAAAATGATGAATGACAGAAGAAAAGGGAAAGAAAGAATTGAATAAAAGAGAACAGAAATAGAGAGAGAGAGAGAGAGAGAGAGAAGTTTTATTTTTTTCTAAGTGAACGAATGAAGCTGCGCCCACAACGACGAGGCGATGACAGATGTTGCAGCCGCATTAGATAATTAATCTGATGGAGAGAGGATCGCAGAATGACGGGCGTGGAGGGATGATTATCGAGCTCGTTTAGTTTTATTAGCCGGGGGATCAGAGCGATACCTAACCTCTCGACTTCGTGCCCTTTCGATCCCTTACCCCGTGATTTTTACCTAGCCAGTAAATTTACAATAGAAAGCGAGATGAATCCTGTGAAAGGTAAACGTTTCGTTGTTTAGATAGAAATTGGATGCTGGGAGATTCGAGTTTTTTCCCTCGTGAGAATTTGAAAAAAACGACGTGAGATGTGTTTCTTTTTTTTTTTTCTTTTTTTAATATAATTTGCTATTTTCGCATCATGAAATTACCTATCGAGGATAGTTTCGCGTTTCAACAGGAACATCGTGGATTAATAACTCTGCGATGATCCTTTATTAGGGATTTTAGACAAGGACTTAGACAAAATTTGAGATTTGAGCATGACTTGGAATACTAAAGTTTTCTTTTCTTTTCGTGCGAAACGTTGATTGTGTATTGTATGTTACATTGAAAATCGTATTAAACACGTTCTTAACGAAAAGCAAATTCATTGACGTTCCCTCTCTTTCCTCTCTCAAAATTTGAGATTTGAGTATCACTTGGAATACTAAAGTTTTCGTTTCTTTTCGTGCGAAACGTTGATTGTGTATTGTATGTTACATTGAAAATCGTATTAAACACGTTCTTAACGAAAAG
>WIUT01007400.1:0-2500 GCA_010645135.1 Tetragonula clypearis
TTTTTAATTAACTTAAACTGTCGAAGAAAGAGAAAAAAAAAAAGAAGAAAAAGGAAAAAGGCAGAAAAGGTATATTGTGTGTGATAATTTTCGAATTATGTAAAACGAGGAAAGAGGAGAGAAAGAGAGAGAGAGAGAGAGAGAGAGAGAGCGAGAGAGAGGGAGGGAGAATGAGCGATAATATTGCAAGTGTATGCTCTGAGCACCGGCAAGATCGATTATATGATCTCGAGGATGATCAACGCAAGTCTTTTCTAATATATATATATATAATCATTGTGATTTCTCGAGAAAATTTCTTTATTGTTATTATTATTATTATTGTTATTATTATTATTATTATTATTACTACTACTACTATTATTATTACTACTATTATTATTACTACTATTACTACTACTATTATTATTTTTATTATTATTATTATTATTAATATTATTATTATTATTACTATTAGTATTTGTATTTCCCTTTTCTCTGATACACGCCATGCTTTTTATTATTTTTAGCCTTTATATGTTTTTCTGTCTTTTATATTTACATACATACATTCATTCGTACGTACATACATATACATACATATACTTATATGTTTATACAATATTTTTAGAAATACGGATATTTCGATATTTATGACACTGTATTTTAAGACGAGGGGAAGAACCAGTGACGATAGGAACGAAAGAAATAGCGACACATCGGGTGCAAAAAAGGTTCCGGCAGATTTCGTTTTTTTTTTTTTTTTTTTTTTTTTATTTTTTTTCACGCGACACGAAAAAAACAGAGCCGGTGGAACGCTAGTCGGATCGTATATACATATACATACATATATATATATTATACGTGTTTATGCCCTGCAGTTCGCTTTGCCTCGAGTCGAAAAATGTGCGAAAAAAAAAAAAAAAGAAAGAAGAGAAAAAAGAGACTCCGTGGTAGAGGAAGACTGTCGTTGCATATTAATCTTTGACACTTGTTTAACGATATTTTGTTTAAAAAGTTAGTGATACGTGACCGCTGCTTGCCGTTGTTCCGGAGTATTCACTATGTCAATGAAAATTGATGCGTTTTTACTTTTTAAAGTTAGGGGATGAAAGGAAGGAAGTGTCTCACACGCACGCACACGTACATACATGCATACACACACACACACACACACACACACACACACACATGGAAAAAAGAATATAATACAACGAAAGATTGCTAGGTCCATCCGCTTGTACCAACTTTTTTTAAATATACAAATACGTTTTTCATCGGGTTTTGAAGCGAGTTTCACGAAATATACGATGAACGTAATACGAAGGGAGAATTTGCTCCGTCGGTAATCTCTGTCGAGGCGGAGACGAGAAGTTGGTGTTAGCACCTGGTCAGGGTTCGAAGTTCGTTGACGAAGATACAAGCCAAAAAAAAAAAAAAAAAAAAAAGAAAAAAAAAAAACGAGAAAGAGTAAAACCGTGGAATTGTTGTTAACGACGATAAAAACATCACCATAAGTAGCCCTTTCGTTGCTTGTAACACGACTCGTCGTCGTGCGCTGTTCAAATTCCGAAAAAAAGCGTGCTCTCTCTCTATATATATATGTGTATATATATGTGTGTGTATATATATATGTGTGTATATGTATATACGTGTATATGTATATACGTGCATATGTATATACGTGTATGTATATGTATATGTATATATATGTATATGCATATATATGTATATGCATATATATGTATATGTATATAGGTATACACATATGCGTAGTACGCACGCATTATAGATGTATAGAGACACATAGGCGTATACATATATACCGGTGTACTACGCGCGTGTATATATGGTACTTTTAAAAGAAAATCGTCGATTTACTTTTAATACAGTCCCACGTTGTAAGCCACGTAAACGAATGGCAAAAAAAAAAAAAAAATGGATATTACATTTATTAATATATGCCTGAACTAGGGGAGATCGAGACAATAAATGTAAACCTGTTACACTGAGAATATTGCGTTTTTCTTTTTTATTTGCGTTCAAATCCGCAGGGTGCTGGCTACTAGACATTATATACATATATGACTATCTGTTTTCATATACACACTTTGTCTCTTTTTCTTTTTTTTTTTTTTTTTTTTTTTTTTTGTTTTTTGTTTTTTGTTTTTGTGTTCTGACACACGGTAATATGTCACATGTCACTTGTGTTTCACATTGCATTATAACGTGCCCCCCCCCCCCGATGTGTTCTCACGTGTTTAACTGTTGAACAACTCACCGAAATGCATCCTAGACTAATTCACACTCAAAAACTGCTGAGTAACTGTTACATGTTTTTCGTCCTTTTTTTTCTCTTCTTCTTCTTCGTTCTCCGCGTAACCATAATTTGTGCGAGATATACGTTCGCTCTAACATACGAACGGGATATGTTTACATTCGTTGCTTTCAAGTGTATGTATGCAACTGAAACTATTTTTTTTTTTTTTTTCTTTTTTTGACGTCGCTTTAACACTTCATT
>WIUT01007400.1:5000-11949 GCA_010645135.1 Tetragonula clypearis
TCGGAGAGCATTGTTTCACGTAAGATCTTTCGTGATTTCGCGTTGACGTACATTCTTAAAAAAAAAAAAAAGAAAAGAAAAAAAAACATGACCTCGCAGTGCCCCCTCTTACGCCATCTTGAATCATCGTCGATCGATGATGGTTCGTTTTCTTTTGTAGGTGGGCACGGGTTCAAGATGTTTCGAGCGTCTTCGAGTATCGTATTGAGGTTATGAAACCTGGAACGATATATACATTACATACATATATATACATACACACCCAGTGGCTGTGCTTTCAGAAGTAGTGGCCCGCGTCGTGATAAGATCTTGTCGTGTAAAAACCACAACGCCCCAAACAGTAAAGTTTCAACCATTCGAATTCGCTGTGTCACACGCTGGCGATACGAAATTTGTCAGAAAGATTCGCGCGTCACGCCACAGAGGTGACACGATAGAAGAAACGAGACTGCGAAAAACACAGATTGCCACTCGTGCGTTGTAAACAGTGACGGGTTCGGGGGATTGGGCTTGCATTCAACTTGGGAAGGTCGACCCATTTGAGATATGGATCTTTGAAATTGCTGAAATACAAAGAGAGATAGAAGCAGTATCGATAGCAACTTAATGGGAGCTAAGAGCATGTCGAGTTCGACAAAAAAAAAAAAAGATTTCCTATCGATAGCATATCTCATCTTTCGTCACGCTAGATCTCGTAAAGTTGCAAGACACACACCGTATCTTTCCAATAAATTTCCCACTCGAGATATCACGTTTTTGGGATTCCCTCCAAGTTTCATCGGGACGCGGGCCATTAACATGGAAGAGCATCCGTACTAATTAATTTGTACAAAATTCTGCGCGAGATCTTTGCTACCAACATAACGCATAATTGCGTTACATTTTCTCCCCAACTATTTCCGAGCAAACGAAAAAGTGCATTCGTTTTTTTTTCGAGTGACATTTACGCATCGATTGATTACGTTAGTCGCGCAACCGTCACGCAAGTGGACTCGTTTTTGACGTCGTGTTTCCCTTTCCTCTCTGTCCTTTTGAAGCATCACGTCGCTACTCCTTAGGAAAGAAAAAATGGAAAAGAAAGAAAAAGAAAGAAAGGTATAATAAGTGCTTCCTTATTGGGCCCTAAGTTTGAAAGAAGACTATATATATATATATATATATATATAATTTTTTTTTTTTTTTTTTTTTGTACAGTTCGACGAACCGTTTGAGCGGCAAAACAGTGTGATGTTTTTACAAACGATAGTAGCAGTCACACCTCCCCCCACCCTCTCTCCTGACTGCCCTTTAGTTTCACTAAGACGTTTTTTCACGGAGTGTACTTGAGTGACGTTCCCTCGATCACGTTCGTGCACGGCGAATAGTTCCAACGTGTAATAACATTGAAAAATTAAAAAAGAAAGAAAAAAAAAAGAAATAGATAAATAAGTAACTGTGATAAGATAAATCTGAAGGAAAAAAGAATATTCTTCCCCGTTAGATGTCTGTTTTTATGCGGAAGTAAAACTACGACCGAGATATTCCAGTTCTCGAGACACGCTCTTCTTTCGTGATTTCAGTCAATTTTGATACGAATGTTGCGTAGAATCCTCCCCCCTCCCTCCACGCGTCTCGATTTTCGACATTTTATCATCGATCGAAACGGCCGAAACTTTTCGCACGCGAGGCGAGATCGATCGATACGAAAGAAAGAAAGAAAAGAAAAAAAGATCCGTGAATTTTCTCTGAGAGGAGAGAAGAGAGAGAGAGACATACCAACAGATTATTTCCAGTGTAATACGTTCTAAGATGAATGATTCGCCGCATCTTGGCTCGTATATTATAACATCGCGTCGATGTGACTTTTTTCTTTTCTCTCTCTCTCTCTCTCTCTCTCTCTCTTGCCAAGTAAAATTTCGGTTCACATTTAAATTTACATGTTTTATTTATACAACGAATCTAAACTTTATACACCCTATTGCTTAAGAGACATTCGTGATGTACAGTTACTCGCGATATACACACCCGTTGTACATGCCGAGAAATGTAAATACTTGTTGAATTAGCAAAGAGATATTCACTTGCCAGTTACACAGGCTCGTTGGAAACGGGGCGATTGATCGATCCCGCGCAAGATTGTACGTCAGCGCAAACGATTTCGCGAGCACATGCACACCTGTGGCATCGTTCCTTCCTTCCTTCCTTCCGAAAGAAAGAAAGAAAGAAAGAAAGAAAAAAGAAGCGTCAATATCTTCCAATGATACTACACAAACATACCAGTGAGAAGAGATCCACACGCGAGAGCGCGCAACGCCCCGCCTCCCCCCCCCCTTTGTTTGCTTCTTTTTTTATTGGTCATGCACGAGGAAAATGTGATTTTTAAAAGGAGTCGCCCCCGATAGATGCCGGTGTCGTCAGCGAGTGTATCCACGTGCGCGCGAGACAAGGAAGGAGAAGTGGGTTTTTAATTTATTTATTACAAGAGGGGATAAGGAACTAGGTATATATCGATCGTTCAAATCGTGTTTGGTCGTTTTATACCGCAGCAATGCCACGCTAACTGACCCCCCGAGCAGGATTTTTTAAGCCCCTTTCAACATCGCTGTTGTCCACCGGAACAATTTCGCGGAATTTCGAAGAATTTCTCTCTCTCTCTCTCTCTCTCTCTCTTTGTCTTTCTCTCACTCTCACACTTATTACATACTCGATGTGCGTGAAGTAAGCCAATATACCGGGTAGAGCCAATATATCTCGTTCAATAGAGGAAAAGAGATTTCCGGAGAGTCCATTTTAGAAATGTGTATCTTCGTCGATAGCTGTGTGTGTGCGCGTGTGTGTGTATGCAACCTGATTCGCGTTGGTCAGTTAGCGGAGCTACTTGCTAAAGGTACGAGCAGCGGAAACGACACTGCGAGTCGAAAGTCCAGCGAGAAACACGTGATCGTAACACGTCGAAAGGGCGATCATCCCGATCGACTGAGCGATCTTTCGCAACGCGTCTGCGCTTTTTAAGGAATGACTTCACGGGCATTGTTAACAGTCGAATGTCGTTGCAATCACGTCGGTGGATCGGACATTTTTTTTTTTATTTAACTGGAGAAGCGCACAGTGACTGAAAGGCTGCGGTAGCATTATTTCGAGAGTGAAGAAAAAAAAAAAAAAAAGAAAATAAAATAAAAGAGACACTCGGTTATTAGGGAATTCGCGTGAACTCGCTTGAATGCATTATTTCCCCGTGGCCCGAGCATGGCTGCCGAGAGGACACGCGTTATATTATATCTACTCCCCCCCCCCTAGGATTTAATCCGCTAACGGTGGGAATCCGGCCAGTGTGCGTCGATAGAAAGGGTACACGCGTCAAACGAATTTTTCATTCGAGACGATCGTCGTTTGTATCGATTGCGGATAAAAAGAAAGAAAGAAGAAAAAAAAAAAAGAAGAAGAACAGCGTTTCTGTCAATGCAACTGCCAATAGTGGAATTTTGTTTTTCGTTTTGTTTCATTTTTCTTTCTCGTTCCGTTTTTTTTTCTCTTTTTTTCCTTTTCTTTCTTTTTTTTTTTTTTTTTCTTTTCCACGCGCGTTACGTTACGTTCACATTGAATCGAGGCTGTTATTGCCAACGAAAGGAAGAAGAAGAAAAAAAAAAAGGTACGACGAGGTTGTGAAATCGGGAAGCAAGAGAAAAGAAACAGTAATTTGCGACACGTTTGCCCGCAGCGTATTGTCTTCGACGCGTTCGAGGCGCTGTCGGTCCCTGCGGACCGACGCCTCGCCATTCGTTTGGCGGGGCGTCGGTCCGCGGGGACCGACGCTCGGAATATTCGTTCCGGCAGGTGTCTGGCATTTCAGTGGACGCTTCGTCGGCTCGGATAAACACATCTGATAAAATAAATACAACTGTGTGAAAAATTTATATAACCGTAAACAAAAAAAAAAAAAAAAAAAAAAAAAAAATACACGTTCGTCTCGAACGTGTTAAAAATCGTCGAATAATTTGCATTCGAACGAATTGGATAGTTGGCGATTAATTAACCTACAGCCTCGTCGTGTCCCTTTCGCTCGCTCTGCAATAGTACATTCGACACACGGACGAGTTCGTTCTTTATTTTAATTGGTCACGCGAGGTTGACATCGAATATGGCAGCTGCGTGAAACTGGCCAATTACGTAACAGGCGAAACGTGAACGTAACCAAACACAACAGAAATGATTGTGTGTGTGTGTGTGTGTGTGTGTGTTGGCCGTTGTGTTGTTTGAAATCCGATACTCGTCCGGGGGTGAACTGTGATCCTGGTCGCCTCCTGGCAAAGATCGCACGATTAACGCACGATCGTAACTCGTCCAAAGGAACAAAGAAAATTCAAAACAAACATGTAAGTTTTTACGTTTTTACGCCTATTTTATCTTCTGGTTGGTGCCTCGAATCTGGGAATGCCGGCGTGTATATACACATACACACACACACACACATACGCATACGCACACATACACATACACACGTGTATACTATTTCGGCGTAATTAAATGTAAATGTATAAGTTGTACAAAATGTCGAGTGCAATTCGGATTAAAATAACCTAAATAACAGTGGAATACGGTGTTCCTGCTAATTGCGTGAAACATCAGAAAAAGAGTATTGAACGTCCGTTCTTTTTTTTTTTTTTTTTTTTTTTTTCAGTCGTCATCATTTGATGACGTAATCTTCTTTCGTTCACGTTGACGCCAACTAGAGATGTGTTGGCGTCACGTAAACGGAATCGTGGATTCAGAAGATGGGATCTCAATACTTTTCGGAAATATTTCGCGCATTTACTCTTCTTAATGTATATTTAATTTCTCGTTAAGGGATCATACGTTTTTTTGTACGGTCAGAGGATGAGCTTGATCCTTTGTATTTCGTTCGTCGTCGAAATAATGATTCGTCTCAACGATGTAGCGAACAATCCTTTTCTCTTTTTTTTTAATTTTTTTTTCTTTTTTTTTTTTTGAGGGGGGTGAAACAGATAGAAGTATTTTGATCGAAATTTTAATGTAAAAAAGAAGAAGAAGAAGAAGAAGAAAAAAAAGAAAAAAGAATCTAGACGAGATATATTACGTTAAGTATAGACCAAAAACTTTCGGACGAAAGCAAGTACATATATATAGTTTGTATTTGATCGTTTTTAGCGCCGAATCGAATTGTAAAACAGATCAAGCGAGTTTGATCGATGGGGATATTATACATACATAAGAAAAGATATTTGTATATTGTTTAAAGCGAAAGAGTTTAACTCGTCGTAACTAGAGAAGATGTAAGAAGAATTAAGAAGAAGAAGAAGAAGAAGAAACGGTATCTTGTGTACCCATATTGTGCGTTACGATTTCGTAAGATAATTAGGAATTTAATAATAAGTAAGGGTGTTAGGCTGGCAGGGAAACAGTGAAATCGAGAAATTTTTAAGTCCAAATATTCAGATGAAAACGGGACAAAAGAAAAAAAAGAAAGAAGAAAATAGACCCTAGCCGCGGTAAAAGAAAAAAAAAAAAAAAAAAAAAAAAAAAAAACTATTAAAGCGTGTGTACGTTTGTAAGATCGAGCCACATGAAAAAGAAAGAAAGAAAGAAAGAAAGAAAGAAAGAAAAAAAAAAATAGAAATTAACAGAGAAATCAATGAGCTGCCATCGTTCCCAAACCCCTTTAAAGAGTGTTTGCATTCAAAACTGAGAACATGAAGTTTCTTTCTATCATTATTTACAATTATATGACGATTGTAACACTGACACGGGCTGTACATCTTGCGGCTGAATTCACATATTCTTTAAATTCACGCATAATTATCAACACATAATTATAGATACCTATTATGAGTATAGCATTCAAGTAGCAAGTAATAACGATAAAATAATGGAATAAATGTCATCTATCCTACTAAAAGTGTCGAGATTGTTGTTCCCTTTCATCTTTTCTTTGCATCACACCTTCCGATTTCTCATGGCGCATTTCTACTTGTGCACTCGCTCACTCGCCGAAGAAGACGTCGTCGTTGCCCTTGGAAGATTATGCTGAAGTGCTCGTTACTTGGTTGTCACATGTTTCTGCTGGTAAGTTATACATTCGGTTTAGGTTTCAAGAACAGAGATTTAGTGACTTTGGTAATTTTTCTTTTTTTTTTTTTTTTAGTAATTTAGTAACTTTAGTAATTTCTTTTGTAGTCATAACCTCTTCGAAGAAAGAAACTGGTGCAACATTGCCAAGTTCTATAAAGATAAAGAAAGTGGTAGCAAAGTGGCACGTGATTTTATAAAAATTCTAAATACAAATCCTTCAACTTTATCGTATCGAAGCATTATTGCATTATGCGTGCGACAGAATGTTCAAACGATTCAATCAGTTTTGATCGTGCGAAGCTTAAGTCGCAGAATAGGAATTGCTCAAGACTGATTGTGACAGACTAGTCCAGGGACAGTCTGGGTTTTTTCCTTTAGAATAGAGAACAAGGGACAGTATCCAGAAACAAATATAAGAATTGAAAAGAACGCAGCCACAACGCTCAGTTTCATCATAGTTTTCAAGCCAAATGTTAATTGTGGTGCATTGTATTAAGTTGTCCCTTATTTTTTTTCATTATTATATATATATATATATATATATATATATAGTTATTCTTTATTATTTTATATACATATATATATATATATATATATATTATCTTCTATTCTGTTTATTGCATTAATTATAATTATTATTTAACTCCTTATTAGTATACGGACAAACAATAAAATTCTATTATCTATCAGAGATATATTCTGCTTTCTTTTCAAACGCTTTGAACAAAAATTCTGGTGAGATATTTGGTATTAATTGTTTACATATACTTGGAAATGTACATTAAACTAGTAAAAGAATCTCTTATAGTTAAGTGCCTCAACACTGATTGCAGCCAATATTATCAAAGCAGGAACTGCTGAGCAAAAGATAGTGTATATATAT
>WIUT01007401.1:0-11947 GCA_010645135.1 Tetragonula clypearis
ATATAATTGGCATCCTTCGTTTCACGATGGCTCATTGAGGTTCTCTCTCTCTCTCTCTCTCTCTCTGTATTTCTCTCTCGTCCCTTTTTCAATCTTTTTTTTCTTTTTGTCAGCTTTCCTTCCTCTTTTTCTTCTTATTGTCGCCTCGCTCTCGGCTATCACGAGCAATAAACGTAGCCCGCTCGCGAAATTACCCGCTGGACGACGCCACCGGGAAAAGATCACGAAAGTAGAGAAACGGGCAACGGGTGTTGTTTGATGGAAATGACGATTGTTTTGTCAGTTGTCTAGGTTTTTCTGAGAAGGCACAGGTATTGACGAAACACATGGAGTCAGTATACGATCGATTCTACATTGATTCGAAGAAAAACGATAGAGAACCCTACGTAATTTCGTTTAATACTGAAACAATCGTCGATTAAAGTACAAAACTTGTATCGGAAAAGCATGTATGTACCGCGAATAGACATTAATCAGTCAGCAGTTACAAACAGAGAACAACACTACAGAGGATGAACATCAGAAAAATGAAAATGTAACAAACAGAAAGAAATTTCGGATATGAGAAAAAACACAGAAATATTTTGACTATACACTTGATGGAAATTTCTGCGAAAATTCCGTTCACTTCGATCATTTTCATTTAAGAGGAATGTACAAAGGATACGTAAACTTTGTGTTTCTTGAAAATGATCATGTATCGTTTCCTCACTATCGTCGTCTGTTTCCCCAAAAGGTCATACAAGGTTGAACAATTGTTATTTCTAATGAAAACGACATATTGTCTCATCGTCTGTTCGAACTTCTAAAGTCTTTTCATTTGGAACTAGATTTTGTTATTTTTCGCTGCGACAATAGACCGCGTTTCGCGTACGAGGATCTTACTCCTTGACCGTTCGAAGTCTTTACCAATGCAGGTTGACATTTTCGCAGAGAAGACGACGAACAATTATGCAAACGCCGAGACCGAAAGTAGGAAAAATGCAGAGGAGAAGTATGTTAATGGCCGAGAGTGAAATAAAACAGCCGCCGGGTCACTCGAGCGACAAAGTTCAAAGTCCAAAGTTTCATCGCCCCTCTTCTACCCTGGCCATATCGTCTGCCATATCGTCTACCCCCTTACAAGACACTAAGTTATCTTTCCGAATCAATGACGTCATGTGAAAATGTCGCGTATTGTTCCACTATTATAGTTCCTTCCACGATTTTCTACAATCCATTTTTACAGGGACGAGACTATCTTTACTTCGAGCTAGTTCGTTTAATATACTGCTCCACGATCGTTTCCATAAAATTTTACGCGTTACGGAGAATTAATCGCAGTCTATGAACGTCGCTCTGCAGCAACTGTCAAATATCATACACGAAAGGATGTATTGGAAATTATAAAAACATCATTCTATTTTTTAAGAGTCTATATGAGAGTCACTATGAGAACTTAATAAGTTTAGAGGATAACACAGAAAGGAAGTAGAATTTTTAACTTTCACGAAAAAAGGAATAATTGAAAGAATAACATATTACATATTATTCAAATATATAAAAAATATATAATGTAAATATCACACCTATCAAACATTATATTGAATGTTCATGTCACATAAATAATATTTTTATGTGACCTTTGAATTTTCATCCGTGCACACTATCTATCTCTCTACTTTCGTCCGTAAGTATCTCGTCAGGAGATAAGGTCAACGAATAACGTAACGCTGACATAATTGACGACTGAATGATCCACTGTGTCTTCATTCATATCCTTTATCCCACCCTTACGCAGTATGTATAAGTTAGGAAGTACTCCAAGTATTGCGTCGGAGAGGAAAAGAAAAAAGACAGAAGAAAAAGAAATATATGCAGGACCAGAAGAAAGCAGGTAGCAACGCGGGTAGCCCACACAACTTAGCATCGAAGTTAAGAATTTAACTTGGGGAGATATTTACTGCGGGCCGAGTTGCGAACTTCTGAGATCACTTAGGTCGCTAAGTTGCTCATTGTGTTTGAAGAATAACTTAGCCGAAGTTCAATGAGTCGAAGTTTGAGCGAGTGGAACAGCGAGTCGCGCGTACACACTCCTCGACGAATGGAATGACGAATGGAAGCGTAGAGAGACACAACAGCTAGCTAGTCCACGTCGGCGAATCCTTTTGTTGCATCGCTTTCTAAATAACCGGCAACTTCGAGAAATTTCATTTCGCTGGCCAAACACGCGATCGTACGCGTACGCAGTTTGGAAAAAACCGGAGTTAGTAAAAATGAGCGAGGGAAAGGATTCAATGCCGGTGGGAAACCTTTCTACGAACGATTGTATTATGCTCCGACCCTCTGGCCAATTAATTCCGTCGAACCAGCGATATTTTCTCAGTGATTGTGGCGCAAAAACACTGGAAAGCTGATGATACATTTTTCAAAAAACGCGAAAATCAATCTCGCCGAGCATTAACCGAGGCCCGACGGTTTTTAAAACAATCGCTTCTGATTCTGATTCGAACGAAAAGTTTCCCTGGCATTCAACGATCGTCGAAATATTTGTCTTGGAATACGCGGACGCTACGCTCAATATCAGAAAGAATAGAAGTGCGAGTAATAATCAGTCATAGAAGTTTGCGTACATAGTACGTCGAATTTCGAATATTTCAACCTGCAAAACTAGGATTTTCAACATTTTGTCGGCTCTCAATTCACTTATTAGTTAAAATTGGAGCGATTTTTACGTTTGTTTGAAAGAACATTGAATCGAAAAATGCAATTACCATATGTAAGTGAGCAGAATTTATTCTGATTATAATTATAATAATACAAGAAGAAAATGCTTTATCTTGGTAATTATATAGTAAATTTCGTTTCGTACGTTGTTCTAATGTAACTACAACTAGTAAATAAATTAGTTGATAAATTACCTTATAAAACGTTTTTCAGACTTTGAAATTTGACAGACTTAAATAAACTTCTGCAACACTGAGCGTAAGTCGTTTGTCCAGTGATTTCTACAATCCGTTCTTTAATTCATCAAGGCTTGTCTCTGTTATTAAAAATAGTATCGTAAATTGTAAAATTATAGTCTGTACGAACAGTTCAACGATCGGCGAGAACTAATCGCAGGAAATATTTGAATTCCTTCAACAACACCGACGTAGTTCGCAAACTAAAAGAAACGGGCGCCGTTTCGCCGTCGTACTTAGCGATCTAGGTTAACACTTCTCGCAACTTTCACGGAACTTCAACAGTCCGACAACGAAAGAAAATTGACGCGATAATTAACGAAATCGACCGCGTAGCTTAAACATTTCAACGCTTCTATACAGTTGTAGGATTTCTGGTGATTCATTATTAATTGCAACATAGTCTCCAACAATATTTTCTGAAAATGAAAGAACGCCCGAGAAAGGCAAGGGATCAGAGCTTGAGATTCACGGAGGGAGCAATCGATGCGAGTTTGGAAAACGATTCACGGTGATCTCTGCAAACTAACCGCCAGACAAGAGGAAATATGGCTAGATATAAGAAGGCAGACACGTGTAGGCGTTCGTACGCGTGTATTTATACGTAAATACGGGAACTCAGGGCGTTGCGTATCAGGGTAAACACCGAGGAGGGAAGAAACCAAGAGAGATAGAAATACAGGAAGAACAGTATATCTGTCCCCTGTATATCCATCGTGGAAAAGAGAACGATGATGCCTCCTGGTCCGAGACATAAATCCATCGGTTTGTTCTCTATCTTTGCTCCCGCCCTTCCTATCACCTCCGGGCGTCGGAGAAGCTCTTCGCGAAATCAACCTGGCAGATCTCCACTTGGAAAATTTTTCCTTTGTCCCATGAACCATTATCGTTGCTGATTTCGTGGTCGAAAGAAAGTTTTGCGAAGAGAGGGTAGCGGTTTACGATTGAATTTTGGACTTTAATGGACAATGAGTTGAACGATGAGTTAAATGCAGCGGGAAAAAGGGAGAAGTTTCGAAAGATCATTAGTCAGAATTTTTATGTTAAAAATCTGAAGAATTTTACTTCAAGGAATTCATTCTGAGTTTCTGTACATGTGTGTCAAATATTACGCAATCGATGTTGTACGATTTGAAAAGAGAACTATCAATACCTCGTTGAATTGGATCTTCACTTATTAGTTTCAATAAAGTAAGTTATCTAGAAGATAAATTTCACGCATGACGAGGGAAGAAGTCTTGTTAATTCGTTGTATTGTATATTAAATACCTGAAACTTTGGCTTCTGAGTTGCAAATAACTGTAAATTTCCAGATAAATAGCTAAAATTAATGCTCTTAGCATTATCACTTCTCTTCATCTTCCAGTTTTCAACTTGATCACTTCGTTTCTGAATGATCATAAAAATGCAGAACTGACGATTAGATAAATAAGCGTATTTAAGAAATTACAACTATAAACGCGTTTAAACATTATTTTGTACGTAATGAATAGCAAGAATCCTTCATAAAAGTATTTCTCTCCCTCACAGAAAAATAAATCGTTATCACCTAACGTGAACATTATCAGTGTTAATGACGAACGTATCAATGACGAACTATATCACACCAAACATTGATGATGTTCGACAGAAATGACTGCTGCATAACGTTGGAACGACGCTCGAATATTACAGGGACAACGGACGACGAGATCGAAGAGTAAGAAAGGGAACATCGTCGTCGGTCTTCTGTCGATGCTCGGCATCGCGATATTAATTGACGCAAGAAATTAGGTCCGCGATCCCTGGGAATGATTGATCGCGTAATGAGAAATCCCTAATAATGACCCTGCCGTTTTGGGGTAGGAAGAACCGACGTAGAACGGGGGAGGATGGAAAGGTATTAAGAAACGACATTAGATTATAATTTATATTAAAATCTGTGCAAGGAGATAAAGAGAGGAGACACCCACCAACGGTCGATCTCAACCCTTCGGCATTGGCGTAACGCCCGTCTCTAAGACAATGAGGATCAACGTCCAACTTCTTGAAAGGGCGCAAGATCTTCCGAATATACGGGGTTACGAGCTTGCTTCTTACGAAATTAGAAAATATCCGACGAGTAACGCACAACTGACGTTATATTTCTCTGTTCCGTGTGAAAGAACGATTTCTAGATCTCTGTCGTTCGTATAAAATATTCTTTCAGATCTTTTCAAAGTGATGACAATTAATTTTCTATGCTATATAATAATTAGACTGAATACGTTATGACAAATATTCTTATTTTTAATATATTTCTGTGTACTGCGTCCATCCGCGAATTTCTCATAAATGGATGAAAATCTACCGTTTAATAATAATCTTCGAAGCGTAGATTCTATAAACGAAAGAAAAAAATAAAAAGAGATAAACTTCAGGTTCTCTAGATTAGAATGGAAGTAGAATAAAATGTGGGATGTAGGATCGTAAAGAATTTTTGTCATAAATACTCACATCGTGATAATGAGGAAAAAATGTTCGCTAAACATTACGCCAACATTACGCTAGTAAACTAAAGAAATTACAGGCACGGGATGGAGCAATGATCGATCTAGAGCAAAACAGGCAGGCTTTTAATTAGACTCTACGCCTATGGAAAATAATCAAGGGGGAAGGCCAAAGGACGCTTTATAGCGGAGAGCAGAGAGAGAGAGAGAGAGAGAGAGAGAGGACGAAGGTGGATCGCATGGAGCAGGCAACGCGGCACAGTGATTATAGTGATGCAAAGATGGGGCAAGGACAGCGTGCTTGGACGTAATGGGGTAGAACTTTGGATTAATTCCAATTAAAATATTAAACAATATTAACAATCATGTTTGTAGTAATGTTACAACAAATCCATTGAATCATCTAGAAGTAATTAAATTTAGGTCAGAATTTATTTAACTTAATATTACATATTTTATACGTTGTTTGTGAACGTTCTTTACTCTTGTCGAAGATTCAAAATCTTACTTCTATACATCCTTCGGCGCGTATATATGAAAGTATACTACTTCTGTTTCACAAGATGGTATAGAAACTACTGATATGTATAGGCATATGATATAGATATGTACACGCAGATAATTGATTGAACAAAATCGAAAACTAGTGCATCGAAGAGACTCGACGTGCATTGAGAATATCAAAATTCATTGCGACCAGTACCTTGACGATACCCGGAATTTCAACCCAGATGCGCCGAACAAATCAGGATTCTTGCAGCCGGCCCGTTCAAAGCGGACTAACGATTTATCGTGGCTGACTCGGTTCCCCGTCACCACTAGTCCAGCAGATAGCGCTCCCGACAACAAGACAGGAAGCGGAGATACTAAAAATACGCACGATAGGTTTGAACGGCGTCGAGACAAATATGTGTCAGCACAATGCGTTACACTTTCCCCTGCACGCGCAAAGAGCGTGAGAGTGCGAAAGGAGGGAAGAGAACGAGCGAAAGAGAGAAAGAGAGAGAGAGAAGAGTAACCGATGGTTTAGGTCCTCTGACAAGCGCCAGTTCTCGGGGATCCCTCGTAGCCGATAATAAAATGCATGATTTACCTTTCCGTTTGCCCGAGCGGTTTGCGAGGCGCGCGCGCGTGCACCGCGCACGAAAGCGCAGCGACGGCAGTAACAGTAACACGCTAAGCGAGAGAAAGAGAGAGAGAGAAAGAGAGAAAAGGCACGCTTCGTGTCAGAGAGGGAGAGACACATAAAGGAAGGAGAGAACAGCGTACAACCCTCTTTACTCAACGGCACGACGTTACGAAAGGCGACCCGCGTTACATTCGAGCGACAGGACGACGCCATGAATTATAAAATGATGGTAAAAGCGAAAGTTTCCAGCGGTTTCGCGGATACCAAAGAGAGAGAGAGGGCCAACACGGCAGCCAGAGTGCAGGTTTGAGGCAGACTGCCAGCCGAGCCAACCGACCAACCAGCCAGCCTCCTTCTAATTTAATGAAATAGCGAAGGGTTAGGGCTCCTAGCAGGTGAAGCACCGAGCAAATGTTTAGGCAAAGTAGCCGGGCTACATGACGTGGCTCGCGAATGTAGAAGTGCAACGTTTACACGTTCAACCACCTCCTATAGTATCGCCCTGCTCGAATTCAGCTACCCGTAACTACCTGTCTCTTCTCTCCTTCTCTCCTTCTCTCCTTCGACGTCCCCTGTTTCGCTTCGCGTTCCTCTTCCAGCGTTTCTAGCGAACGACAGCGACGCTAGACGCTAACCACGTCTGTCCTTGTCTGCGATTTTCGCACTCTGGCCAACGAACGAATCCTGTGTTGCTTCTCTTTGAACCACGGCGGTTGTCTTCCTCCGTCGTGCAGGAGGAATCCATTAAAATGGATGTGAGACGGTTTTTGGCGATGGTGATGTCGGTGGTGGCGAGGATGCTACGAGCCAGCAGCCACGCTTGCCCCGGCAACCTATCCCGCTGCCTCCGAGCGACGAACATGCAAATTCGGGAACCGGTTACGCGAGCATTTTCACATCCGGAATGACGCGGTAACGAGAGAAATCCAACGAGACGTCTCCTGGATAATTTCCTTTCTGGGACGGACGAGAATGTTCCGCGCTCGCTTGCGCGATTGTTCCCCGCCGCGGCACAGTTTCCTGTTCTTCGGCAGCTGCGATTTTTACAGTGAATGGAGTACCCGATGCAATGTGCGTGAATCTCGAGTTGCGACATTTAGTATACTCTTTTTTTTTGTATTTCGTTTTTATATAAATTCACACTTCTCAAAAGTATGAATTTAAACTGTTTCACGCACTGAATGCTATAGGAAGCACCGCGCAATTATATACTTTGAAATTTTCTTATAAATGTACAAAAATTGTTTTATTTGTTGGGATTTCGCGAGTTAAACTTGTTCGTAATGTAACCATTGAAGTTAGAATTAGGGATAAACTTGTCTGAAAACTAGGAGCAAGAATGAAGAAGTATAACTTTCCATAAAGCCAAGTCTAATTTTTCAGCCAAGAGTAGACCAAAGTGGCATGATACTTGATAATTCATCATACAACAACGAATCTGTGACTCTATTAATGCATTAATATGAGTACTACAAAATACACGTGCAACTAAAGAATGTTCATTAAAGATAAAAGAGTATCCTAGTATAAACTTATAAACAGGCTCTTTTGATACTGTTATACAATGAAAATTATCAAACCCACCAAGGTTGCTCGTCCACCTTTAAAACAGGTGGTCCAACTACAATGAAACAAGAAGCAGCGAGCAACGAGGAAATCGTCCGATATTTGACGGCGAAAAACCGCAGGGAAAGTATCGGTCACCATAGACGATTGTAGCGGATCCAGCCAGAAGCAAGAGTCACGGCGGTGGCTATCCTCGCGATATCGTCGCGAAGGTCCGACGAGGCGACGATGGAAATGAATGGAGAGGATGTCGGACGACGGCAGCAATCTGGAGGTATTCCCCGGACGGTGAGGCGCGTGACACGGGGGTGAGAAGGCGCGATGACTATGCGATAGGCAAAGAGAGTGTCAGGCCTGGCGGGAGGGGAGAGGGGGAGTGTGAGAAAGCTTTGGCAGAAAGAGAAAGAGAGTGTGAGAGGTGACGGAGAGTCGTGATTACAGTACCGTGTATTCAAATGGTCAGTCGGACCCACACCAATCACAACGAGCAGCACCCCCGAGCATCCCCGATACCCTTGTCTAATGCCACAGGGACTAACGCCGCTGTACACAGGACGAATACGCGAAAGAGGGTGTGTGTGTGTGTGTGTCTATGTGTGTGTGTACGTGTGCCTACGCACCGACGCCTCCCCGACGTCCTCTCCTCGCACGTCGAATCGAGAAATGGTAATATGCAACTTGGCCGACAAGCTTCCCTCCGTCGACTGGAAAATTCGAAGGACCTCCCTGGAGATCGGCCTGCGAACGTTGCAGGACATCGAAAGACCCCGAGTTCTGCCCTTTCGTAATAACCGCAGAACCGCGCGCCGCTCGTGAACCATACGTACGTTTCTCCCATTGAAAGACGCGCTAACGTGTTTCGCGGCGCGCTATTCCGAGTTTACTCCGCCGAAATTACATGTCACCGCGTCCATTCTGCGCGAAGATCCCTTTGACTCTGAGAGAGAGTTGCGCTCACCGTGGCACGAGACTGGGGTAGGCGTAAGATTTGTCAAGGTTTTGATAAAATGACGATAACAGTCGGGAGCAGGGGATGGACTGTACTTTGAAAAGTATTGTAGCATGATTGAGCGATGTAAATTCGTAAACCGTGTTACGAAACTTCGATCTGATTGATGCGTGATGTAACTTGTGCAGGGTGCTACAGTGATACAAGCAAACCATAACACACATTCGAATAGGAAGCTGAACTGCACATATTAGAAATAAAGTGTAGAATGACTCAGACTCGCTAGTAAGATTACTTTGATCTTGATGAGAAAGACTCTTGTTTACTTATCTAATAAATGATGGCTTTCAAAACCGATATATGTACGTTTACACAAATTCTCTACAAATATAATTTAGAAACTATTATATTTAGAAAATATAACGTAGAAACAACCTCGATAGAAAACTATTTTCTCCACTATTTATTATAGAGAGTACTTTAATTATTTCCTATATACATATATATTTCTGTGCATTTTTGCATCTTCAAGTTGCAAAATGCATATATATACACATAAAAATCCACCTTAGACCATGTTAATTCTAAGTAGCTTACCTATATTCGTTCTTCGGCGATGACGCAGATATTAAATGAATGACGGATGGTGCAGATTTCTTCAACCTCTTGTAGTCGAATAAACGTAATCCGTGGTCCACGCCCGTCAAGACATTATGTAAATTCAACAGCGATCGTCGAACGCAGAAGACAACCTGCTTGTCGACAGGCGCGATAACTTGCGGTAAGTAGACATGTAGGAAGACGAGAAGGAAGCGGAGAAGATGGCGAGAGGTCGTAGGACGACCCTAGTTAGTCCCGGGTCTATGAATCGTTAATGCTAATCAGGATCGCCAGGGCCGTGTACCATGGACTAGGTGACGTCAGCCCTTCGTCAGAGATATGGCCACGACGAAAGGGACTTGATCAATTAACCCCTCGCGATATTGATAAACCCCGAAACGAAATCCTTTGCGGTCATTCCTCTCTCGATCAATGCGTGTTGAACTCATTAAGGGTCCCTGTTCGAGCGATGATCGGCGAATACAGATTAGAGGCGCTCAATTGTTAAGATACGAGTACAATAGAGCTCTATTTATTTGAATAAAATTCTAGGCTAGAAATAAATAAATTCCTATCGGTTGAACATTTGTCATAAATGTTTTCATTTTTTTATTCGTACAGTTCAACCGTTGATGCGAAATATTTGTCATATTACTCGATTGGTAATCGAAAAAAAAATAAATAAATATATCCGTAAATAAATATATCCGTAATTGTATCGCGAGACAATTGTATTTAACTAAATCACAAAGTTATAAACATCATAACAAACGTAGAATCTAGAACACGCACTTGATCGGTTTCGAACTTGAAATTAACGTACAATAAGTCGACCATTAAAATATTTATTTGAAGTCTGCCATTTCCTATTTTGATTATATTACATCGACCAGTAACACAAAGATGTAGATCATATGAAAGAAAAGACGATGAAAAGAGTTAAGAACAATCATATGAAATTAGTTGGAAATAAAAATAAACAAAAATTCAGTGGAACGAGTCAACGTCCTATCAGACCAAACACCCATTCACTCTCAAACCTGCCAATACGTTCTAGGAAATTTCTACGAATTCATCGAAACGACAAAAACGGCGAACCACCGACATTACGTCCATTATCTCGTCAAGCCAGACGAACCGATCTCGTAATCGATCGGAGGGACGGCAAAGCCAAAGGGCACCAGGACTAGATTAGTAGAAAATCATTTCCCTTTCTCGAGACTCAGCAGAATCTGCGATACCATAGAACAAACATTTCGTGAAGAAGGGGTGGCAGCGAGATCGGCGTTCCATCCACCCTCGTCCAGTTTAGCCGCGACGTCGACGCCACACCGGGCCAGATAGCAAGTGTGCCTTATCTGCCAGCGAGAATATAAATTTGCTGGAAAGGCCTGGGCAATACGTTAGAGAGAGCGTAGGCACGCACGGCGATCTGCCATCTCCCATTAGCCAGCTCGTGTGTTTGCTCCTCTCTTGACCGGTCGAGGCTGAAGATTAACGCTCGTCGTCGTCGAGCAATCGATCGCTCGAACGAATCATGAACCAGCATGCACGCACACGTACACGGATTTTCGCCGCGTGATTTTCGGACTTCCCGAGAGGTTACGGCGCACACCTTCCGCTTGGCCATCGTTGAATTTATAGACGCGCCATAAGACGAATCTCGCTTCGGCGATTAATCAGGCAAACAGGCCTCGATCCGATAATAAAACATGACCGCCAAACGCACGATCACCGGAGTTCGCGGGATTTTCTTCGAGACGTCTTAATTACGTCTACCCCCGCGGAGCGAAGTTTCCAAGGTTTCCGGCAAGTTTCCCGACCGAAGTTTCCGCACACAGACCAACGTATGCAAGGTTACGTTTAAGTTCAATCTCGTAGACTCATAGACAGTGAACGCTGTTTTGGGACGCGAGCTTGTCTGTACCTACATTCGTCGCAGGGGATTCCCGCCAGGAATTGTTAGAAATCGAGAAACGATTCTGGATTCGATTCGTCGAATTTCATCGATCATTCTGATGCCTCGCTCTTGAATTTAGTCAAGAATTAAAATATCGTAAATTGTAAGTATCGAAGTAGTTTGTATCGTAGGTTTGGATGCGAATACTGAAGTTTCAACATTGAGATTCTTAATTCGTACATACGTACGAGAATTTTAGAATTAGTTTAGCATGAATTTTGGAATTAGTTTCGAACGATAAACTATGTCATGCCGGCAGCAACAGACTATCTACGAATATTACAGAATAAAGTTTCACTTTCGTGGCAATATATATAATATATATAATATTAT
>WIUT01007402.1:0-11946 GCA_010645135.1 Tetragonula clypearis
TATTCTAATTGTAAAATAAAATGTTACTGTATTATGTACTAACTTATTTGTATCATTATATATATCAGTGATAACTCTCAATACTTCCGGTGTTGTAAGAACATTAGAGCATCTCCTGTTATCTGGATGTATTGTACTTTTATATGCTAAATTAAGTTTATTGAAATATAGATATTTGCACGATTCAGAAGAAACTGTTACATGTTTAGCACATTGTTCAGCAACTGAATTAACAAGTGTGGTTAATTGTGGACCAAGAAAGCTGTCCAGGCTTTTGAAAAAATCTATTAACAAACTTGTTTTACCTGTAAAATAAGCATTCTATATTTTTTAAAATGTTTACTTCATTATTTAAAAAAAAAGAAGAAAAGAGAAGACTACTTACTGTCAACAAATAGGCATATTGTAGCACTTAATGCTCTATAAACAACTAAATACAATGACACTGGTTTCGTAGAATAATTAATAAATACTTTAGGAGATTTTCCGATTAAACTTGGTTCATTAATACTAGATGGACCAGTGACAAATCTATAAAATTTATATAACTTATATTATATTGTTATAATATAGAACATTAAATTATTTTGTAACTAGTTAGCATGTACTAACTTTCCATAGTGAGTGGTTGTAAATGGTGAAGGTGAATTTCTGGGCATTGAACCCTCGTGTAATTCTTTTTCAAGATGAGCTGGCAAAAGTGTACTTACTAGATAATTATAAACTACTTGCATATCCTCTGGCTCCAAGCCACTCCTAAATGGTAATGAATATTAATTCTTTAATTGTTATATATTATAGTGGCATAGCAATATTTATATTACTAACCACACAACTTGATCATTGTAAAGAAATGCAGTGCATTTTACTTGAGAAAACATAGCTTCTACTAAATTCATAAAACACTGAACCCGTAAGAATGTTATTTTGTCAAGAGGTAAGAATTGTAAGCCTTGGAAAACGTCCAAAATATCACTGTTATTCAACTTTAAAGACATTAAATACTGTGAAAAATAAAAGATATTAGAAATTATATTGACAAATATACAAATTGTGCATTTTAAAGATTTTCCTTACCCTTGAATAAAAATGTTCAAGTTTATGTTTTAACAATGTTATAGATCCACATTCAGGTTCATTAATGATAGTATCAAATGATCCCATAAATAGTCTAAACATAACATATGCTTGTTTCAATAGAGCTTGACAAACACTGCTAGAAACTTCATCATATTGATATTCTGTATACTTATTACCATCTTTCTCCTTCCATATATATGGTACACCAACAATCTATATAACAATTTTTAAATATTTGTAGATCTTACATGATTTAAAATATTCTATATTGTGTCCTTATATGAATCGTTTATTTCAAAAGTGGCATAAGTGGTGGAATAAGTGGCATTCTGTTATCTTATCTAAACTTTTATCAACAAAATCTTAGCAATTTACATATTAACAGCAAATGGTTTTAAAATGAAAAGATCACATAGAATTGTAATTAATTTAATCACTAACTTGATTTTTTTGAAAAAATGACTTAAGTCACTTTCAAAACAAACAATTTATGTCCTTTTTAATAATGATGGAACCTTACCATTACCATCCAAAAATTTGGTTCTGGTTGATAATAAATTTGACGAGTTTTATGCGTATGACAGTAATCGCATGGTTGCCCAGGATTAAATGACCTGAAAAAGAAAATTTCAAATGCAAAAACATAGGATTGGTACTAAACATTAAGATAGAAATTTTGAAATTTTCAAAATATATTTATACATACTGTGCAAATTTAATAATTGCTTCGCTGAGCCCTATATTTTTAATCTGGATATCTAAATCCTTTTCTGGATAATAATAAAGAATTTTTTTTTCTTCCTGCATAGAAACATACAAACACATGTAATTGTACATAAAGTGTACGTACATAGAGAGTAAAAATTTTGTAATTTTTTTATGTATAAATACTTTTTTGTTGACAAATTTTATTTACTTGCCTCCCCCTCTTTCTTTGCATATGTGCCATTGAATATATAAAAATGTTCTAACGTAACCTCCGTTTTTGATGTCATTTTGACAAATAATTTAAACAAATATTCCGCCCCTTTGTTTTTATTTAAAACATAAATATATTACTATGATCATTTATTAATTATCAAATATTTATTCAAATTCTCCTAGTTGAGACATTTCAACCAACAAATAAAGAACATTCGTAACCTATGAACATCTAATATTTAATATGTTATTTTGAAAACTTAATAGATGTTGAGATGGCAGCACGTTTTATTGTCATGTGATATATATAATACCATAATGTATGTACATACTTCTCAATCCCAAATATACATACATGTATATATATATATATATATAAATTTTATACTAAAATTGATTACATACTATTATACTTGGTTACATTTATTATTGTTTACATTTTTCTTGCAAATGGAAATTTATATAAACATTTATATTTATGAAATAAAGATATAGCCGCTGAGATATTTAGTAGAAAGATATTTGGTAATATCATTGACTAAGAATTCTTAGTCAATGGTAGTATACTAAGAAACGTATTTCTTTCTATTATTTTCGGATATACAAAATGCCATTATCGAGAATTGATAAACTTCTCGAATAAAATTATATTGATCATAAATATTACATGACATATTATGACATTATATAATATGACTATAAATATTATATATATATATATATAATTATATCTTAAAAATTTGACAGATAATGCAAATGAAACCTAAAAAAATGAATATTAAATAGAAATGAAAATTAAAATATGTGTATAACATATGTACACATGAACTTAATAAAATGTGAACTTTAATTCTTGCTTGATATTATCAGCGCTATGTAAAACCAGCGATAGCGTATATTTTGCATAAAATAATTTACATGGACATAAAGACATATAGTTTTTATACCTGCTGGAATATATGAAGCATAATGAAATGAAACGTTGCTTCATCTTTTTTGCTCGAGATATATTTCTTCTTACTGAATAATTAAATACTAAATAACTTACTAAAATATATCTTTAGATGTTTAAAAAATATCACGTGACTAGTAAATTGTAAATTCAGATCGTAAGAATCGGCCAATGTAAAAGTCTTTTCGTATTTATGAAAATGTCCTTTCGATAATTATAAAAACGTGTGATAAATACGAGCGTGTTTATTTTTCAAATTCACTCTACGTATAAATGACAATTTATTTGAAATTGAAGAGGACATAATTGCGACGTTTTCACGAATACGAAAAAGCCACGAATACACTATCGATAACTGTGTGAAATCGAGATTCACATTATTCGATTGTAACGAGTTTCACGTATTACGTGTACGAAGCTGAACATAACAAATTTGTCGTGATGTGGGTAATGATTAAATTTAGATAACGCACAGTAATGAGCAACATGTGATGATAAAATATAAAGGCGACGTGTCTGGAAAAGAAATTGGTCTTTAGGTGTACAGAAGATCGTAACGATACACCAATGGCCTATCAGTCTTTCCGGCAGGAGTACATGCAAATACCTGTGGTGACACGAGCTTATACAACAGCTTGTGTCATCACGACTCTTGCTGTGGTTTGTAAAATGTTTCTCTCACAATACAGTTTCATAGCTACAGAATTACATTTTCAAAACAGTAATTGTCAAATTATTTTTGTTTCTCCGCTTTTAGCAATTAGATTTGGTATCTCCATTTCGGTTGTATTTTAATCCTACATTGATCATTGAACAGTATCAGGTAAACAAATATATATTAGCTATTGTGCTCTAGACTTTTCAACTGGACTTTCGTATATTTCATAGTTGTCAGATCATTTGTAATATAAATGTTCTTTCAGCTATGGAGATTAATAACCACGTTTTTATTTTTTGGAAATATGGGTTTCAATTTCCTTTTCAACATGATCTTTACCTATCGATATTGTCGAATGCTAGAGGAAGGATCATTTCGCAGAAGGACAGCTGACTTTGTAATGATGTTCATTTTTGGAGGCATATGTATGATTGTATCCTTTCAATGTTTTATTTATTATTTTTCTGAGATCAATGATAAAGTACATGCCACCATTATGCATTTCGTTATATGTATTTATCCTAAGATTACTATAGACATTTGCATTTTTTGTTAATTTGTTATTTCTGGGCCATGCATTCACGATTATGTTGGTATACGTTTGGTCACGGAGAAATCCATTTGTTAGATTAAACTTTTTTGGACTTTTAAATTTCCAAGTAAGTTTTCTACCTTTTCTCTTGTATCGAGTATTGGGAGATCAAGGATACATCATTTTTAAATATGTGTATGCGTGTGTGCGTGTTTTTTTAAATCACCAGGCACCATATTTGCCTTGGGTCCTGCTTGGATTTTCTGTACTTCTTGGTAACACAATTTGGGTGGATCTAGTTGGAATGGCTGTGGGACACATGTATTACTTTGCGGAAGATGTATTTCCACGTTTACGGGGAGGTTTTCGTGTTCTTAAAACTCCACAAATACTGTAAGTTACTTGGATAAGAAGTCTTCAACAGGCTAGTTATATATTGCAATAGTGCTATTATAATTTGTTGTTTATTCGTAGTAAGACTTTGTTTGACGCACATCCAGAAGATCCAGATTATACTCCACCGCCTGAAGATCGTCCTGGTGGATTTAATTGGGGTCAAGAAGCCAATATACAATGATTTTAAATTCAAGGTCCTGCTTCCAAATCATCTCTTACTGATTGGCATATCAAGTAAACTTTTACATTGCTATATATAAAACATTGTTCCTTGATTTTTCCAATTACTAAAAAACAGTACTAAATATTTGCAGCCTTGATATTATGTAAAATGTAATGAAAAACTTATGACAAAGATAAGACTTCCAATTTTCTAGCAGGGGTTACAATTTTTTCATTGAACGCAAATAATATACATAAATGAAAACAGTATTTCTCAGATAATCGACTATTGTGATATATTTATAGTGCTTATGATATTCCAAGAATACAAAGAAGCTTCATACTGATTGATAACATACTTGTTAAAAAAGAAATATTTAAAATGTATTTATTCATATTTATTAATATAGTATAATTTGCAAAATTTAAAATATCTTCACAAAAATAATGCGAATTGAATTCTAAATTCCCTTCTGAACTACATTTTTGTAAATGTTTAATTCATCATGAGATTCGTCTAAATACTGTTTTCGTAATAATTATATAATGCACAGTATGAATTTTTACTACAATCTTGTGCCTGATAAGATATACAATTTTAACTAAAAATAGAAAATTACAACTTTTACATTTTTGTTAAACAAGAAAAGACTCGTATAATAGAGTATAAAATACTATTTTTACTGTTTGCAAAAACACAAAATTGAAACCCCTGATTCCAAAACATTGTACTGTAAAAATCTTACATAATTGAATGTTGTAAATAATTTTATTTATTTTCCTATTATAAATAATTCCCTGGTATTTTTTAATTATGTAATAATACATTTGATACCATGTCTGAGAATATGTAACATTGTAAATAATAGAATACATCACAGTTTCTTTTCTTATGGGCATTTGATAAAAATGGTATCATAAGATATACATTTTTATTTAATTTCAAAATCAGAAAAGATTTAATGAAACACGTAATGGCATTCCTTTTCTTGTGATGTTTATAATGTGAGTATGAATGAAAAAAGATAATAAATTAACAAAGACAACATAGTTCTTAGATACATTTAATTGTTTTTTTTCTTAGTAAACTAATAATTCATTGATCGTTTGGTTTAGAATATCATATTGCACGTTATACTGTGATGTGTTCATATTTCCTATCAGATGATTGCATTCTAGTATATAATAGAACAATTCATTTGTCAAACTTACTATGACAAAGCATACATCGGCAAAAAGCCAAAGTATTACAAAGAATTTCCACTTGAACAATTATGTATGACTTATTAGATGGTAGTTAAAACTGTGAGAGACATACGTAACTGGCGTCTTTTTGGAAAATAAGCGCGATGTTTTGTTGATAGCGAAATTAAAAATACATTTGTCTAAGTTTTTACAAGTTCTAATTGTATGACCAAAAAGAACGCAGTTGGTATAAGACTTTAACAATTTTAACTGCAAGAATCTAGGCAATGAGCCTCTGGGATTTAACTAGATAGTAGCCTTTTTGTAAATACTAGGTAAAAATGTTATTTATATGACCATTATAATAAAATAAAATGGTTCGATTTAGTTTGAAATTATTATTGCATAAATTATACATTATTATTCGATATATAGTAGTGGTGTAAGAAATTCATTTAAGTCGCATTTAATTTTCGATTAAACTTTGAATACAATTACTGTTACGTATTCATTTGTGAAAGTTGCTATAATTTTTTTAATATTTAATCCAACAAGATAACTAGCTTTTATTTATAATACATTACAGTGTTGCATTATTATGTTATTGTGCCATATGGTATGTACTGTTGTTGTCAGTAAAAATTAATAAAATTTTTGTAATTTCTTGTTTGTATATATTTAAACAAATTTGTATATTTACATACAAGTTTTTGTTAGTCAAAAAATAATTCTTGAGAAGTAACATTTTTTACGGTGGTTATAAAGATTAATTAAGATGAAAAATGATTTACAAAACCATTTATTTAGATTTAAATAATAAATGATTATCATAATGGGATATAATGATGTATAACTAGGTACATATACGCAATGACATGGACTATAATACAATGATCAAGACTCTATTGTACATACTTTATTATATTGCCACCGTTGCTAAAAGCACTGTAATGTCGTCTGGTTTACCACCTAAAAAATACAAGAAACACGTTGTGGATATACATGTTAAGTTAGTTTTGATTTTCTTATGGTAAATTGAAAATCTTATCCTAATTGAAAAAATTACTAATAAGATTTCTTTCAAACAATTGATGTATTTACTTTGAGAGATAACTGCTCATTTGTTAGAAAATAGAGAAAGAAAAAAGATAAAAAAATAAAAAAGGAAAGAAAGAAAAAAAAAAGAAGAACGGAAAACAGCATATTTGTACAAGTTTTTCATTCTAGATGTAAGAATTAGAAAATAGAATACAGAAGGGGAACTGTTTTACTACAAAGTTACTACCAAAGTAAACAAGATAGGTATATAAGATACATAAGAAATTGTGAAATGTATGGTACGAATAAATTGAATATATTTTTTATTAAAAACTATGTTTTCTATTAGACTACGCTTTCGAAGTTGATTTTGAAACGTTAATTTTATATGGTAGTTCTAATATTGATGTGGTTTACATACCTATAGTATCAATTCCATTTTCTCTAGCACTTTGGGCAAATGGAGACATGAATGCGCCATCGAAAGCTAAACTACGAGCCATCCAGGCTATTGAGTTGGCAACTCCTTGAATCTTAGTGGGATCTCTTTCCCCTTGAACTTTACGCATTTCAGTAATAAGTAATTGGTCAGGCACATTATCAAATACTCCGTCTGTTGCTAAAAGAATTACATCGCCATCCTCAACTCCAAAACTCGAAGTATCTGCAGATTCTGGACTAGAATTAAAATGTATAATATCTTGAATGGAATGGTACACTAAATAGAATGTATTGTGTCCATTTATACAGATTGATAATATGTATTTATATTTATACAGTATAATATACCTGTCGCTGAGTACGAGACCAGAATGTCCTGGAGGTGGGAGAGATAACTGAAATGGAGTATTAAAGTAGTGTTGTTGTTCGGAAGAACGGTGAACTACTTCTCCTTTTCTTACAACTACAAAACCACTATCACCAATATTAGCTGCATAAATGCTGCTCGTTTCTTTATTGAGAACTATAACACACGCCGTACTGCTACCTGAAACAACCACATAACTACTACTATTACCAGAACATAGTTTTCTATTTTCTCTTAGAGAAATATGCTTTATAACTGAGATATAAGAAAAGGTGCAAGTCGCAAGTTGCTTCTAATACCTAATATGGGTTGTTTACTTTCTAGTAATTCATAGTAACTACGTGCTAGTAATCCAGCTGGTTCAGAAGGTGTGAACCTGCCCATAGAGACCAGTCTTTCACAAGTTCTCATAAGAAAACTAGAAAACTCTCCCGGATCGATTCCATAATGCCTCCATCCACCTACACCATCTGCTACGCCTAAAAAAAGAGCCGTGAAATTGTTAAAGTATGAAACAACGAGATTATTCGCAGCGTTGCAAACATAGTCGTAAACAGATTCATTGTTTTGGCAACATGATCTTTCTGACAGATATTTCTGTCAACTGTAACGGATATCGACTAGATACAATTTGTGATAACTGAAATCATGAAACGCGGAAAAGATCCACGATTGCCGCACGTTGCCAATCACGTGCGAGTACAAAATTACAAGATCGTTTCACGACGATTGTGTGGCGGATTAACATTTACCTATTACTTCGACAGTTTTGAATTTGGCACTGAACCATGCGTCATCACCGAATTGTCCTTTACGTATACGTCCTCGCGCGAAATCTTTTGGGAAACCACACACAGCCGAAATAAACGATGCCTCGCGACGTTTGTTCACGTTAGGATCGGCGCATGCTGTATAATTTGATATGCCATTCCATATCGCCCGAGACAGCAGCCTCCCGGTCCAATAAATGGACTGCATCGTACGGTGAGGTTCAAACTTTTGTCACGCACATCTTTATTATTAACTGAACGACGAATCTGCATGAATCGTGCAGTCAATTCACAAGCGTGTGTTCGGAGGCATGTTTCGTTGTTTTTGTCGCTGGTGCGTTTAACATTGATTAGACTTGTCAGCCGTCCCCCGGGTCGCACTTGGCATCGACAGCGCCGTTCTCCAATTCCAATCCACGCTCGAGGAAACAAAGATCGGTGACCGTGATTCCAACTGAAATTATCTCCTGCTACGATGTAACCCGAGAAAGTATATACCAACCAGCGCTATTAACTGACTGATGTGAACATGGCTTACAATGCATCTACATGCCTTGCATTCGACTTCAGATCGATTTTTAGGCGAGATTCTTAAGGTCGTTGTTAAGCTTCATTTTTATTAATTGAAATTCGTCGAATACGAATTGAACTGTCGGGTAAGACCATTCATCAACGAGATTAGCGATTTCATATTTAGCGAGACGTAGAAAAAGTAAGTTCCTTTAATTTTTAAGTAAGTTTCTAAAGTAGCTGTACTAGAATATATTTAAAATGAGGTAAGAACATTAAATAATGATGAAAAATCTGTACTAACAGTACGATGCGATCGAACGTTTACAAGAGATGCGAACGATATGATCATTTAGAATTAGAACGATTTATATCTTTGTGGGATTTTACAAGCGAGGCTTAGAAAAATCGGTATAAAAAATGTGTTAGCCATCTAGAGTTGAATTTACGCTATTGATATATATATATAATATAAATTTTCTATATTCTCAATTAATATAAATCTTTACAATATAAATCATTTTTCACAAAAAGCATATATTTAATTTTTTATAAAAGGATATATTTCATAAAAAGCAGCCTTAAATAATTGAAATAATTCATTATAGTATATTTTGTATACTGTAATTGTATAGAGCAAATAATTGTGTACAAATTTTGGTAGTTACCAATGATTAGAACATTCAGAAATATTGCAACTTATATATATGTTAATTTAATAATGAATTAATTAATATATAATAATTATAATTATTATATTTACATACGTATATAATATAATTAACGTTGCAACAAAAGTTATCTGTTTTCTTTTTGCTTTCGTATTAAACGAAAAAATTACTTATTACAGACTAAAAAAGATGCATGCGCGCGAAATTTGAATTTGATTATGAATTCGATGAGTAGCCAGCACCATCTACGGTCATCTCTCATCAACTGAGAATGAATATATCTCACGTTCTGAATTATCGACCCGAAAAATAATCAAAGCATTATTTCCTCTGTGATTCAGTATGGCAACAGTTGTATTTAGCTTAATATCAAATTTAATTTTTTGTTCAAAGTTAGACAATGTATCTTGTATGAAAGTTTTATGACATTCGAAATACGAAATATGAAAACCTTGGTACGAAATTCGCGTGCAATAATCTAATTTTACAATTACGTAAAGTTCTTAACTCCTATATTTTTAATTTTTGTGTTAAAGTTGCAATTTCTATGATAATTACTCTATTAGAATTTCAATTTTTTAAATTACTCGAATAATTTACAAGTATTTTTCAGAATAAATTACAATAACTTATATTTTGTTGAAGTTTCTCTTCTTCTTGTTCCTTTGGTGATACTTCAAAGCTAAAAATGTAAATAACTTTGTATTTTATATACATCTTTCTCATATAATTTTATTCCTTCTACTGTATTCTACAGTAATTATTTCGCAAATATTTGATAAATTAAAACTTTTTATTTTTGAATTAAATATTATTATTATAATTTTATGTTCAATATTATTTAGAATTTTTCAAATAATTAATGCAATTTTTAAGAAAGTTAAAATATTCCATACCTTTTTGCAGATCCTATTTGATGATGAGTTTCACCGTGACTTCCCTTGGTGCACAATAATATCGATGACAACATTCTTCGTTTATACATAATCGTATATACATTTTTGTTCTTTTCGTTATATACAGTCATGCCGGATGAATGATTCAAATCGTCGTGACTAATTGTATTTGAACTAGAACTTCTGACGAATATAGTGATTGCACAAGTATTTATTATACTCAAAAATAATAACATTTCCTTGCTTTTGTTTTACTTAGTATTTTGGGATAGGTTTTCTTGCATATTGTATTTTTCGATGATGTAATAGTAATGCAATAATAATAATAATGATAATAATGTCTAACAGTAAAAAATTTATCTAATGGTAAATAATTATGTCTGATAAATTTTTATGCGTTGATTACGAATCTGAAATCCATTTTTCTCTCAATTTTTGAGAAATTTAATTTTGAAAAAACAAGATAAATTTTCAGTTTCGAATCTGTTTTGTATTTCATTTATACTTTTACATTCTGCTGATATCGTGATATCGCACGATTAAGTATAAAATGACAAAACAATAAAATAGCAATAAAGTAGAAACAAATGGGAAATATTTTACGCAAAAAGGGACCGGGTATACACGAATAACGAACAACAATACGTTTCTTCGAGTAAATCGCTTTACTAATGTTTATTAATAAACATTTCATATAGATTATTTTAATTCATATAATTTAATACCTGTTTGCCGTTGTTTTTTTTTCTTTTTTTTTTCTTGTTGTTGTTGTTGTTTGATGTTGCTTGATCAATAGTTTATCGTTATTTACACTATTCAGTATAAAATGCGAGTTCAAGATTAAATTCACACCACTATGTTTTATGGACACTATCTGTCATCGATTAATAATTATCAATGCTTGTACTCAGGAAAATGCGAAGGGGGCAGTAGGGCAGTATTTTCGTTATCACTAGTGTTGTTGGTATTTAATTCTTTAGGGGAACCATTATTTATGTTACAATCTAGACTAAAATTATCGTCTAGTGGGCATTTGTTAATATTAGGCAAGTGATTAACATCGATTCCACGAACGTCGGGGAGCATTTGTTGTTGGTGGGATTGAGCATTTTCAGCCTCGTTGTTATCGAGACCGTTATCAGTGTGGGGTGGGGATGGATAATAGCCGCGCTGCTGTATTGGCAGTTGTTCCACCGGCAGTTGGTGTTGTTGTTGTTGTTGTTGTTCTTGCTGCTGCTGCTGATGTTGTTGACGTTGATGTTGTTGCGACGACGGCTGCGGCGGCGGCTGCTGCTGCTGCTGCTGCTGCTGCTGCTGCTGCTTCTGCTGCTGCTGAGACTGCGCGTGATGGTGGCAGCGATGCGGTT
>WIUT01007403.1:0-11943 GCA_010645135.1 Tetragonula clypearis
TATATATCGTTCTCTGTAAATAACAGTTAAAAGGCTCGCGATTATCTATTGTTTGCGAGGGGAAGCTGTGAATTTCACTTTCATCCTTGTTTTAACACTTTACCGACCGGTAAATAGGAGCCGGTTAATAGGCTACCGGTCGGTAAAGTGTTAAGTGATAAACGGGTCGTAATTAGAGCTTGAACGCTATTTTTCTACTATTTATTGTTCTCGCGATTTTCATCGACGTATTTGCGTGTCTCCCGGTTCAGATCGATGGAACAGATTACAAATTGTCTTAAATATGTACAAACGTGCCCCTGTTGTTTTGTCCCGATTGAGCGTCAAATTGATTAATTAAACCTCTTATCAATTAATTCGAGCTTTCACGAATTTTCAATTGTCGACGTCAATACGCGTTAACGCGTGATTTTTCATAATAACGAACAGGTGTACGAAGTGTATCCAAGGTACTTTTCACGTTTGCGTGTGACAAAACAATTTTCTACAAAAAGTTCTATTTTTTTTCTCTCTCTTTCTTTCTTTTTCTTTCTTCGTCACTTTGTAATTAATTACGAATGATTGCATAAGAAAATTTGCAATCTTTAAATTAACGCATTAATTGCTTCATACGTTTGTTGTCGTTTCAGAGCGTAGACCAATATGGAGAATCAGCAGGTGTGGGTGCGAGACCCTCAAGATGGTTTCATAATCGGCAAGTTCATGGACATGGTCGACGGGGACGCGTTAATCGTGCCGCTGGATCCGAAATATCCGCAACGCACCTGCCCGCTGGACGAGGTTTATCCTGCCGGCGAATACACCAAAGACGTTGAAGACAATTGTAATTGCACCCTCTACAAATTTCACCTTTCACCTTTCTGCGATCTTAGCTCGGACAGTCGAATTGAATTCTTTTTTTTTTTCGAATATTATCATCACGAATATATTTATTTTTATGATTCTACCTCTTTTTTTCTTTTTTTTTTTTATCGGAAAAACGGTTGTACCATGTGTCGGGTGTTTCTTGACACTTTTTACCGACCGGTAAAGCCTATTAATCCGTCTGTTACTTACCGCTATTACTTATCGGTCGGTAAAGTGTCAATCGAATGGGATCTGGATAATAATGAAACGGTGTTTCACGATATTCACTGACTCGCAGGCGCTACTGTTCTTTAAATCCTTGTGCCAGGTGACTCTCTTTTTTCCTCGCCTTTCGACATCCACCTTCACTGGTTTGCTCTGTTTCTCGTGTTCCCAGGCGCTCTGATGTACCTGAACGAGGCCACGCTGCTGAACAACGTGCGGACTCGTTACTTCAAGGATAGGATATACGTGAGTGATTGCTCGTAAATTGTTGTTCGAAACAATCACGGGAGATCACGTTCCCTAAATATAGCTCTGTGAAATATGGGACAAATGCGTTTCAATACGAACAATGCTATATCTTCAAAAGATATATTGTATCTTTGAACTAAATCTGCCACTGGTTCTTTTCTTTTTTTCTTCTTCTTCTCACTGTCATGAATTTACAGACGTACGTTGCCAATATCTTAATCGCTTTAAATCCATACTGCGAGATCAGAGATCTTTATTCTGCTGAAACGATCAAGGCTTATAAGGGGAAATCTCTGGGCGAGACGCCACCTCATGTTTTTGCTATCGGTACGTATAGTTGCTATTACAATTGTAATGATAATTGTTATTAAATGTCTCGGTAATGTGGATCAATTAAACAATCTCTTTCTCGTCTTTTTTTTTTTTTATCAGCTGATAAAGCGTTCAGAGATATGAAAGTACTGAAGCAATCGCAGAGTATTATCGTTTCTGGTGAATCGGGAGCGGGCAAGACTGAATCTACCAAGTATCTTCTTCGATATTTGTGCGACCTATGGGGGTCGACGGCCGGCCCGATCGAACAGAAGATTTTAGACGGTATAATATTCTACGTAATGGTTTTAATTGCTATTATATTGCGAGTTAAAATGCGATAGACAAGACAATCACGTTACCGTGTGTATGTTCTTCTTACACAATTAGCAAACCCGGTGTTGGAAGCCTTTGGCAATGCGAAGACTAAACGAAACAACAATAGCTCTCGTTTTGGCAAATTCATGGAGGTTCATTTCGACTCGAAGTGTCAAGTGGTCGGCGGTTACATTTCCCACTATCTGTTGGAAAAGTCGAGGGTGTGCCTTCAGAGCCCCGACGAGAGGAACTATCACGTTTTCTACATGATGTGTGCCGGTGCTCCTCCGGAACTTCGCGCGAGACTTGGTATCACGAGACCGGACGATTTTCAGTACCTGAAGAACGGTTGTACGCAATACTTCTGCAACGAGGAGTCGGAGAAAAAGTTGAACGACGCTCAAAAGAGCCGCGATCAAAGCGCGAAAGGTAGCCTGCACGATCCGATTTTGGACGACGTTGAAGGATTCAATGCCATCGATCAAGTAAATACCAATATCGTCATAACTAGCCCACTTGCAATTAGATTCTTGAATCTTCAAGATTTCTAACAGTCGGCTAAGTTACACTAGGTTTATTTACTGTAAACCGTCTTTCTTGTTTTCATTTTTTTTTGTTGAAAAATGCACAATTTTGACACTCACTTTGTATTTTTCTCCCTCTTGCTGATCGGATAATTTTTTTAAACTCAGGAGAAAGCAACGGTAATTCGATTTAATTTTTTTCTAGCTGTCGTCACGACCTTCGTAGATGCTCATTTCAATTTCACCAATCTCTTCGTGTTCGATCGGCGAAAAAACGATGTTTGCTTCATTTTCATAAAATTCTCCACTATGCGTGTCGTGTTTCTTCACATTTACGCGTAATAGTAACTGTTCTCTCTTTTCGACGAAGGCTTTGACACGACTCGGCCTGACCGAAGCGGAAAGAATGGAAATTTACACGATGGTCGCCGCGGTGCTCCATCTTGGGAATATCATGTTCGAGGACAATCCTGAAGACACGAAAGGCGGTTCTAGGATATGCGCCAGCTCCGAGAAAGCGGTGTCAATGAGCGCGAAGTTGTTGGCTGTCGATCCCGAGGAGCTCAGGCAAGCATTAATCTCGAAAGTGATGCAAACTAGTCGCGGCGGTATCAAGGGGACAGTCATCATGTAAGTCAATATAAAAATGCAGAAACAGAAAGAGAGAGAGAGAGAGAGAGAGAGAGAGAGGGAAGCTTAAGAACTGATTAACTTTTTAATACTTGAAGGATACCACTGAAAGTTTACGAAGCCAATAATGCCAGAGACGCTCTGGCTAAAGCCATTTACAGTAAATTATTTGATCATATCGTAGCACGTATCAATAAGAGTATCCCTTTTAAAGCTTCCAGTTATTACATTGGAGTTTTGGATATTGCAGGATTTGGTACGTACTGCGTTTCGTTATGTTCTTTCTATTCCTCCTCTAATCTATTGGCCTAACGATTTTTTTTTTTTTTTTTTTTTTTTACAGAGTACTTTAAAGTCAATAGTTTCGAGCAGTTTTGTATAAATTATTGCAACGAAAAGCTGCAGCAGTTCTTTAACGAAAGAATTTTAAAGTACGAGCAAGATCTTTATGCAAAGGAATCCCTCGACGTGCCGAAGATATCTTACGTGGACAATCAAGACTGCATCGGTAAGTGTAATTATCGATTTCGTCGTTCAAAGTCGTTTGGATTTATTTTTCTGCACCCGCGTGTTTTCCCGATTTTCAGATTTAATCGAGTCGAGAAACATGGGGATTTTCAGCCTGTTGGACGAAGAATCGAAATTACCAACTCACAGTTTCGCACATTTTACCAGCGAGGTGCATCGCGTTTGGAACGGCCATTTCAGAATAACTCTGCCGCGTACCTCTCGTTTAAAAGCGCACCGAGAGCTGCGTGACGACGAAGGATTTGTAATTCGTCACTACGCTGGCGGTGTTTGTTATCAAACGGTACTTCATCTATTAAAATAAACTCTTACTCTTTGTAGGAGGTATCTATATGATCGGCGTGATACATACACGCTTTCTATATTTCGTACACTTTCTACACTTCACTTTCTGACTTTCTAGTCTTTCAGAGTCTCGAACGATTTTTCACACTTCTTTTTTTTTCCCTTTTTTTTCAGAATCAATTTATCGAGAAGAACAACGACGCTCTGCACGCATCCTTGGAGGCATTGATTCAAGAAAGTAGCAATAAATTTCTCAGGACGCAGTTCGCCAATAATTCTTGTCAAAAGGGGAAGCTCACTTTCATCAGTGTCGGCAGTAAATTTAAAACGCAACTTGGGGAATTGATGGACAAATTGAAGAGCAATGTAAGCAAAATAGAAAATAAGCTTTTCGCATAGAAGCTGATTACAGAGTTAGAGGATAAATCAAATTTCTTTCCCCCTTACTTTTCGCAGGGAACGAATTTCATTCGTTGCATAAAGCCAAATAACGAGATGGTGGATCACCAGTTCGACGGAAATAGCATTTTGGGACAGCTTCGCTGTTCTGGAATGATGTCTGTTCTAGAACTCATGGAGCATGGTTATCCCAGCCGAGTTCCGTTCCAGGAATTATACAACATGTACAAATCTTATCTTCCGCCGGAATTGGCCAAGCTGGATCCCCGGTTCTTTTGCGAGGCGTTGCTTCACAGCTTGAAATTAAACAAGAAGGACTTCAAGTTCGGCATTACGAGGGTGTTCTTCAAGCCTGGGAAATTCGCTGAATTCGACAAGATCATGAAGTCGGATCCGGAGAATCTGAGGAAGTTGGTGGCTAACGTGAAGAAGTGGTTGCTTAAGTCTCGATGGAACAAGATGCAGTTCTGCGCGTTGTCTGTGATCAAGTTGAAGAACAAGATTATTTACCGAAGGCAGCATTTAATTATCTTGCAAAAGACAGCGAGGATGTACGTAGCAAAGAAGCAACACCGTCCCCGAATAAAAGGGATCATGAAGATTAAGAATCTGAGCGCGCAGTTAGTCGGCATGAAGGAAACCTCCAAGCAATTGAGAAATCGCGAACAATCAATCAGCGACGTCAAAAGGCTGCAGCAGGACCTAGAAGCGGCGATTGAAAGAATAAAAATGAACGAGAGGATAAAACCGGCGGAGATCGATTCTTTGTACGCGAACTTGGTGAACCAGATGAACAAGCAAATGGCGTCGTTGCAGGATATGGTTAGACAACAGAAGATTGCCGAGGAACAGGCACGATTGAGGAAGATCCAACAAGAGCTAGAGCTGGAGAAACGGAAAAAGGAGGAAGAAGAACGAAAGAAAAGAGAGGAAGAGGAAAATAGGAGAAAGAAACATGATATCGAGACGAGAAGGAAGGCAGAGGAAGAGCAGAAAAAAAGGCAAGAGGAAGAAGATAAAAAGACTGCAAAGATTCTCGAGGTAAGTGACTTTATTTTCAATAAGATCGTTTTCCCCTTTTCATCGGTAATGTTCTGATAATTTATCGTTATTATGTGATATATCGTTCCGAAGGCTCAGTTAGAGAAAGAAGCAATGGAAGAAAGTAAATACCGTGAGCTGTTGGAACAAGAAAGAAGAGATCACGAATTGGCAGTCAGATTAGCTCAAGAATCAAACGGACAAGTCGAGGATTCTCCACCACCTGTGCGAAGGTATTGTATCAGACTTCGCTCTTATCAAATTTCAAGCATTTGGAATTCGTTACTATTTCTTTTTTCTTTTTTTTTTTTTTTTTTAATACCAATTGGAGGACAGTAGCGCGAACTATACGGTATGACAAACGAATTTTTGATTTTGAACGAAATGTTGCCAGATCGTAACGAAATTAATCTCGCTGATCGTTTGAAAAATTTTCCCGAACGAAAGAATAAGACCTTATTTTGTTAAATATGTATATATAGCGGTTCCGGTGTACGAGCACCATCGAACAACAACCGACTAGCAAGGTATCGTAATATTCGTTGAGGTTTACTGCATGTACGACTAACGTTTAATGTTTTTCTAACTAATTCACTAATGCACACGTATGTATTGTAACACTAATAAATTATCTGATTTCTATTTTTTTTTGTAAACTGGTAATATTGCACGGTGCGGTGAAACGCATGTCACCTCTGACACACGTGCGAGCTTCAGAAACAACTTTAACAAACAATATCTCGTTTCCCTTCCAATGTAAGATATACGATGAAAATAACGTTAATTAATTTCTTCTTCTTCTTTTTTAAACGACAGATCGGAGCAGGTGCGCAACAATCAAGCAGCTATGGCTAATAAAAAATATGACTTGTCCAAGTGGAAGTATTCAGAATTACGCGACGCGATAAACACGTCCTGCGATATCGAGTTGTTAGAGGTAAACGTCATTCGGAGTTGCCACATCAATTGTATAAGAAACTATAATAAAAGTATAACTGGGGTTATCGTGTAATTTTCGATCTCACAGGCCTGTAGGCATGAATTTCATCGAAGATTAAAAGTCTATCACGCGTGGAAAGCGAGGAATCGTAGGCGAACAACCATGGATGAAAACGAAAGGGCACCGAAGTCGATCATGGAGGCCGGTGAGAGACGTGCTAAGAATTTCATTTCTATCCAAAAGTAGGCAGAACCACGCGATTTATCGTATTATCTGTCACGTGTTTCAGCTGCTAGAACCACGAGGTCTCATCTGAAGCAGCCCATAGTCGAGTCGTCGCAACGATATTTCAGGATTCCCTTTGTCCGGCCAGCTGCATCGGGGCAGCAAGATAATAACTCGAACGCGTCTTGCAAACGGGGATGGTGGTACGCTCATTTCGACGGTCAATACGTTGCCAGACAGATGGAACTTCATCCTGACAAGGCACCGATCCTGTTGGTGGCAGGTACCAAATTCCAGATGTTTCATTTTCTGATTCATCTTGTTCCTCCTTGTTTGTTTTCTTATTTATACATATGTCTTTGAAAACGTTACACTCGAAGGGTACTAAAGAAAATTCATTTTTTTTTTTTTTTTTTTTGCGAAGGTATCGACGACATGCAAATGTGCGAGTTGAGCCTAGATGAGACTGGCTTAACGAGAAAACGTGGCGCCGAGGTTCTGGAGCATGAATTTAACCGTGAGTGGGAGAAACACGGCGGCAAACCGTACGTACCACCTTGCGATCGTAAGAAATAACGACAGAATAAGTTGCCGAGAAGGCGAGAATAGTTTTAATACAGATTGTTAATACAGGTTGTTAATTAGATTATGCAATTTTGTATCAGTCCACTTTGAAGATGAACCCATATAGCACACAGTGCCTTTCTTAAAATACGATACGCATTTGGAGGATATAGCATAAGATTGACGACACTGTTGTTAATTATAAAGTATTATTTAAAATTATAAATAACAAATAGAAAAATAATTGGATCTGTGAACAGGTCTGTAGATTGGCGAATCTATAATGCATGTACAGATGTCTGATGTCTGGTGCAATGTACATATATAATATTTCAATTAGACGCGCGTCGGAACAGATCTTGCAATGTGATAAATCTAGTTACCCGATATTCGAGATCAGTGTAAAATTATGTTGAAAACATACGCGATCGAAAGCGTGTTGTTATTCATCTAACGAAATAAATGTACGGCACGATGATTGATCGAAAATTGAAGAATTTCCGCAATGGGGAGAGAGCGTCATGGTTCCTTTGAGTAATATAATGCATCGTTGAAAAAGACTCTCTTTGTTTATGTATAATAATAATTTTACTTATTTACAATCTATTATTGCACATTTAACGCGAATTATATGTACGTCTTTTAGTAGATATGAAAAGAACTTAATAAATAAACGATATATATATCATTCATAAATAAATAACACCCGTTCCGCTTCTCTGTTTGCACTTGCAAAGTACCATAATAACACCAAATAAAGATTTATAAATGTACAGGATAAAGATTTACAAAATATTTCGTACAAAAATGACTATTCAAAAAAGTGAATCAGGAACGCTGAAAGATTAGTCCATTAATAGCCTGTGAAAGTGATATTCTATCTGTACTGAGATTATTGTTATCGGCCAGAAGTAAATGTTACATATTATTATGTTGGAATTGCTGAATTTGTGCTGGAAATAATATATACAAATCACGATTATTATTCAGGGTATTGCATATAAAAATATGGCAATTGAAAACATATTTTGTATATTCGAAGTTAAAACAAAGTAACATTATAAATATTAAATAGCACACATTTACAAAACCTTTATCTTATTAAAAAAAAAAGAAATCTATTAACATAGAATTATCTATTTATTAAAAGAAAGATAATAATATTATAATACATATCGTTATATATTTATTATGTAATTATATTTTATTACATATATAATATATTTTATTTATTTTATTACATATATAATATATAATATATTTTATTTATTTTATTACATATACAATATATTTTATTATCATTATATATTATTATTATGTAATTACATTTTATTACATATATAATATATTTTATTTACATTGAGTAGAGATTCAAATTTATACCGGGCTCATCGGCGGAGGCTGCCAGCCACCAAAAGCTCTCTCAATTTCTTCAGCCACAGCAATCGTGAGATGGTCATTATTTGTGTTTGCCATGATCTATGTGAAACGAATAACGATCAAAATTCATTATACAATGGATTTCAAGCAACGTCGTCTCATTTGAATTTGAACAAGTGAATATCGTCCATTAGACTTTGTCATTGATTGAGAAGAAATTTACTACATATCGTGAGTCTGATTGATCAATTTTTAGTTTAAGTCGGCCAGTAGAAAAGTGCACTGTACATTGCACGAGACGTGCTTACTTGAAGTCCAACAGGTAGATTCGCTTTATTGATTCCCATTGGACAGTGGGTAGAAGGTAATGCTAACACGTTAGCAATACTCAGATATATAATATTATAGGTATTCATGTAAGATTCGCCTGGATAAAGGGCTGGTGAAACAAACGTTGGGAATATCAATACGCCGTTATCGTCTAGGAGCTCCTGCGACAAAAATCTAGTTTTAACACACCTGCTCAATTGGAAAGTCGAAGTTTGTACGACGATTTTTTGAAAAAACTGAAACAAAAATCGGCCTCGAATTTTGATTTCAAACTCGCCTCGAATTGTTTCTTCAATGCATTCTTTTTCGCGTGCATGTAGCGACGATAGCTGTCAGGTAATTTATGACAAGTCCATCTCAGCAGAACGAACAATAACGTTGACATGGTAGTTTCTGAAACGCCGATTAAGCATTTCAACATTCCGAAGAGGCATTCGAACGGCCCCTACGCCCCGTAATTAAACGCTGATTAATTCGGATTGTTTTTTTTTTTTTTTTTTTTTTTTTTTTCAGAAACATGATTAAATATGTACAATGAAAACCCACCATACGATCAATTTCCTCGGGAAGGTCGAACTTCGTTTCTAGCGCAGCTATTAACATTACAAACGTGAATCGCATGTTAGGTAATGGTGCCTAAAAAAATCAAACGTTTTCGCTGATGTAGAGTCACCACACATTTCACTTCGTCGAAATACCTTTTTCACTTCTAGGTTGTATTTTTCCTCGATATGTATTTTAAGCTTGTTGACCGCTTGTTTCATATCTTCGTTTGGAGAGTTCGTTATCGGGCAGCAATCGTCCAAGTAAAAATATCTGATCTCTTTCAAAGGCACCTACGAGCAATAAGAAATACTGTCAAGCGTTCAATCAGGATAATCGGAGATTGTTATACGTGTAAAGAGATTTAAAAAATCACGCGATATCAATTTAAAATTGTCCCTTTCGTTGCACGTGTGTGTGGAACACGCACAATTTATTTTACCTCTTTGTTTGAAATATACACAGTATATACAGAGCGTCTTATCTAAGTTCACTACCTCGGACATCTCTCTTGTTTTTGAAGATGTGAAACGATTTTATTGAACTTAATGAAGAGATTCAAGAGATATTCGAAGTAGCAGATATCTCATATACTTATCGATTTACACCGTGCACAAGTATTTTTGCCAGTCGTTGAAACGATTGGAAAAGATATTAGTTGCGAGTTAACGAATAGTGCATTAGAGTTCGAACCTTTTGCTCGAGATTTTCTCGCACTTTCTCCGACTGACACATATTCTTTAACATCAGGGACAGATCTTCAGCGTATCTGACCATTGGGCATACTGTAAATTTCAATGAAGATTTAAAGTCCGGTATATGGCCGCCTGGAGGGATTATACCTGCAGCACATGCATATACCAAGAACATTAAACATTTATTTTCATCGTGAAGTATTAATTCGTTGAGAAACGTTACATTCTCTTTCACGGTGAAAGAATAATAAATCGTCGGTTACTTTGTAACTTTCGTTGATATGATAACAATTTACCGGGTGTGGTTTTATGGCCAAAAACACCGCAAAACAAAGCGGGAAACCTTGCCGAACCTGCAACATCCGACGCGACGCCTATAACGGAGGCGGCACTGCTTATTAATGCTCCCTAGAATGAAATTAAAAAGAAACAAGAGAGAGAGAGAGAAGAAAAGAAAAAAAGGAGAGGAATAAAAACACAGAGGAGCAAAAAGATTATAAAAATAAAGTGAAAGATCGTGCTTCTAATCTGCTAGATTACTCGAGAAGGATAAAGCAAATATGCCATGCGAAACAAGAGTGACGAGAGGATGAAACTACAAGAGGCTGTATATCCTTTGCGTTTCCTGCAAATAAATAAAGATAGAAAGGGGGAATGAAAGAGTTTCGTTGTTTTTAATGAAAAAAAAAAAAAAAAAAAAAAAATGAGAGAAAGAACTACGTTTAATTTCGAAGAGGACAGTCTGCAACTTTGCTCAGAGAAGCACGTCTGTTGCATTATAATTCTACAATGAGATAAAAGGAATCTTAAAAAGAAGAAAAACATACGAACCTCGCCGCCGCTGGAGCCGCCACATATTTTGTTGGTGTCATAAGGATTCCAGGTAGTACCGGTAACGTAGTTGGTACTTTCGAAATGCAAGCATAACTCAGGAGTATTGCTAACAACGGTGACAATAGCGCCAGCTTTGCGCAGTATACTAACAATCTCTGCATCCTGCGTGGCTCTCTGTGAAATATTCTTCACGCCGACCGAATGAGACATCCCTGTAATTGAAAATCAATCTAGTGAATTAAGTGAACTTTGTCTCTAATGAGCTATTTGTCGAATTATTTACAACGTAAAATGATTTCACTTCGACGGGCAGGAACGTATAATTATAAAACGAAGGCTTGTTAAATTTTTTCGTCTCGCCTTCATTTCTGATCACAAAAGTGATCGACACTTGCGTTTGTAAAGAACTAAAACCCGATTATATCTCTATTAAACTTTCCAGCTTTGCCAAGAAACGAGCCGATTTAAGCCTGACTTAAGAAACTTACAAGCGGATCGAAACGATAATAGGTTGGGCCAGACGACACGAACCGGGTCTATTTTCGAGTGAAAATTAGACAACCACTGCTTTGAACAAACAGGATTAACCAAATATTAAACGGAAGATATCAGCAAAAGTTGCAACAGCGATATCTCCTTGTATCTTTTCTAATTCAACGTGTAATTATTTTATGCAATAATACTTATCACAAAATAGCCTGGCCCATTAGAAGCAAACATATGTCTCACAATAGTATAAGCAATAACTTCCTATCCTCCTATATCATTACTCCATTCAAACGATAGTCACTTACATGAACACCAGCAGGAAAAACTTAGTTAAAACTTCACCCCGCTCTTCACGCAGAAATGCAAAATCCGATCATCACAGCAAAGGGGCACAGAGTGTGTGAACAGAAACTATTTGAGGAGTATTTTCTAGTTTCAAGCGAATACAATGCATCCATTTAAATATTCGAATGCAACACGGGTGCAGTGTCTCACCGCACGTGAAAACAGTAAGCATTTATATTAATATATATATGTACGTGTATATATATATTAACATCTGATCTCTCCTATAAGCAAGGAAACT
>WIUT01007404.1:0-11942 GCA_010645135.1 Tetragonula clypearis
ATTATTTAATAGTCCGAAATGGATTTTTAGTCGATGAAATATTGTTCCGTGCACCGGCGAAAATCCAGAAATTTATTCTACTTCTCCCCCCCCTCCCCCCCCCTCTTCCCCCGGACCAGATGAAATAATTCAGATGTTTTTCTAAAATTCATCATATCGCCGCTGAAAATCTAAAACACGCCATGGAATAATAAGTTCGCAAAGAAAAAAAAAAAAAAAAGAAGAAAGAAGAAAAATCATCTCGCTCCGTAAATTTCGCGTTTGACAAAAATTCGAAAGCACGGAGTAGTGCATTCGCGTGGTATTTCACGAAGATCGAAAATTTTTACGTAAACGGTCGATCGAACAGATTTTTTTTTCTTTTCTTTTTTTTTCTATATTGCAGTACGTTGCAGTCGGTACTCTCGTCTGCTTCAGCACACCTCGTGTGCACAAAGATATTCGGGGACGAAACGATCCTAGATATCGTGGGATTCATTCTTTCCGCGTGTGGCCGATCATTGGTCACGTGTGTATATATACACCGGGCGTGTATCGTCCCTCCATTTTTGGAATCAGCCACTCGATCCGCGTTCTCGCCGCTGATATTGTTTGATCACGCGTGGCGTGATATCATCGTGATGCCCGATGCGAGTGAGTCGCGAGAGTGAAAAATTGCTCCAACATGTCGTTTCTCTCTCTCTCTCTCTCTCTTTCTCTCTTTTTCTCTTTTTTTTAATTTCCCTCCTGGACAAATCGGGGGAGGGGGGGCTCGTTTCTGACCTGGTTTCTCTCCCGCGGAAAGGGAACGAGGGAAGAAGTGAATCCAGCGCGTGACAGCGAACCGAGATTCTCTCGTCCAGCTTTTGAATTTAATCGAATCCACGAAACGCGTCGTCGATCAGAGAGAGAGAGAGAGAGAGAGAGAGAGAGAGAGAGAGACGTAGACGGACAGCAGTCGGAAGAATAATTAAAATCAATCGACGAAGGCAAAATAGGAAGAAAGGAAAAAAAAACAGAAAAGGAGAGAAAGGGGAAAAATGAAAAGAGAAGAGAGAGAGAAAGGGTGCGCGGCGGTATATATAAGATGCCCGGGAGTGAAGCGAGAATAAATACCCACCTAACGAGCACGGAAATTGACGGACCCGTTTGAGGGTGCTTCAACCATCCCCAGCACTTCCTATCGGGGACGTCGGAGGTCGAGCGATACCTTTGTCCCTCGTTAAATTCCAAAGGCGACGATATTTTGCCGTGAACCTTTCGACCGCTAGCCCCATCCCCATCCCCCTCCTGCCCCTCCTCGGTTCTTTTCAATCTCGTTCCAACCAGATGACATTCCAGCCAGCTCGCGAAAGAATAAGGAGAGATCTGGAAATGTGCCATCGAGATCGACGAAAACGTCACGTTCGAAGGGGGAGAAAGGGGTGGAGAGGGGAGGTCGAATTACCGGAAACGGACCGGTGAATTATTAGACGCGCAGACCCGTCTTAATTGCAGCCCCGTGCTAGAATCGCACGGTGCATACAGGTATGCACGCGGGGGTGTGAGGAGGGAGGTGTGACGATCCTCGGTCGTTACGCCGAGGGTGTGTTTGCCTGAGATTAATGATCGAGAACCGTGATTTCTCTCGTGCTGGTGCGGTTATATCTCTCTCGCGAGGCTGTTGGACAAGTGGTTCTTCTTTTCCTTTTTCTTTTTTTTTCTTTTTTTTTTTTTTTTTGGATCGAGTGGAAAGTAATTTCGTGGGAAAAGTGAAACAAGTTTTTTTTTTCAACTTCTACATTTTGAAATGAAGGTTTATTGAACCGAATACGTGCCACTTTGCTCGACTATCTTTTCTTTTTTTTTGAGATAAAACTATAATCCAATGTTACTGTCAAAAACAGGTCTCTTTCGAAGTCGGTAGAGAAACCAAATGGTAGTTTGATCGTGCAAGGTGATGGATCAAAATTTCAAGCTCTCTCTCGATTTTTTGACGAGCCGCCAAAAGAAATTCGATTCATTAACTTTTTCAGTGTTGGATTGTTTTTGGTCTTGCTCAGTTTTTTCCCATGATCTCGTCGACTTTTCCAGGTGATTGATTCGAGTGATTGCATCTTTGGTGATGAAAATTTCATTCATTGTGTCGCGGGTATTGATGTGCTGCGCTATCGTGTCACGAATTTTTCTTTTCAGCTTGAATCACATTCTTCCCTTCTTTTGCAATAAAATTTCAAAATTCTGTCGATTTTCTTCTTTGATTTCACTCGTTTCTTCTCATTCCAAGACTGAATAACCAAATATCACAATTCTACGACACGTCATCCCTGAAACGCACGAAAGTATCCGATTAATATTACCAGAGTTATGCTATCCTGAAGCTGCCCCTATCGGGGAGAAATACGAAGTTACTTTTCACTCGATAATTGTAAAATCAACTTTTACCCAATAATTATTTTGAAAAGTTACTTTCTACCCACTAATCGTTAAAAAAAGTGTTACCTTTTACCCAATAATTATAAAATCTACGTTAATCTCTTGATCGCCGCGGATTATTTTCAATTTTAAGAAAAATGTACTTTTACTAATACATAAATAATTTAAATATCTTTTACTTACGTAATTGGCAAGCCACAATCAATTGGGATATAATTTGCACAAAAAAAAAAAGAACACTTGATTTTCACTAGGGTTGCCACACAATGGATCAAATACTAAATATTTAAAAAATTAGAAAGGTTATATGCATGTTTGTTAAATTTGAAATATGTTGTAAATTTATAATCTGAAAAATACACAATGAAACAAATATTTATTTATGGTGTAGTGTATGCTTCGAGGTAAATAGTTGGGCAGAGGTGGAATTTTACAGTTTTCGCGCGCGAATTTTGTTTCTTGCCTTTTTTTTCGAGTAAATCCAAAATCAAGGAAGAATATATATATATATATATTTTTCGATTTTTTTAGCGATGGAAAATGATTCTCCCTGTTAAGAAATCGAAATTAATTTCGCTTTTATTTAGGGTATAGGGATTAGCGCGTACTGGTGCGCGCACGGCGATAGAGAGGTTAAGAAAACGATTTTTTTCCGCTCACCCGAGTTAAATCGTGAGACCTGCAGTTTTGATTTTCTGTATAAATACAGCCAAATATACTCGTTAGACAGTGTTGTGCTTATTTCCTCTCACCCGAAGAAAAAAAATTGTCACCGGTGAATCGCAGCTTTTTCGTTCGCGCTTGCGCATTTCGTGTCCACTATTGCCCCGTGATTTTCAGCTTTCTTTATTGAAAACAATAAAAACGGTTCGCGAAGAAGCAGGATACACGTGCGCTGAATGTGGCATTCCTCTTTGTGTCATTCCGTGTTTTAAAATTTACCATACCGTCGTAAATTTAGACTAGAAGCTTATTTTCTAATATTTTTTTTATCCTTCTCAAGTTTTTTTTCTTTTTTTTTTTTTTTTTTGTTGGCCGAGTTAACTCGGTTAAGCGAAGTAGGTGCAATTACCTTAGTCTTTTTTGCACGAAACGACATTTTTTTGTGTTTTTTTTTTTCAAGATTTGTCAATGTTCTTCTGTATTTTAAGAAAAGAGAGGATAAGAAAAATTGGTGTAAAAACGACCGCCTTTTAATTTTTAATTGGTGCGTTAAGTGGTCATTAAATATCCCTTCTTTTGCCGTTTTGGAGGTTAGGATTCGATGACGAATGTTGGGATCCCTTGTACTTTGACCCAGCAAAATTCAACGAAATAACGAAAAGAAGTCTTACAGCAAGTTTGAAGAGGAAACTTCATTCTTACGATGAACACCGTGTTTTTTCGTGTACGATTGAATTTTTATTATTTTTTCAAGATTTCTCCACTCGTTACGTGACGTTAAAACATCATGAAAAAAAGAAACGAATTCTATCGATTTTCTTTGCATTTTTCTTTCTTTCTTTTTCATTTTTTTTTTTTCTTCTTTCTCTTGGCGTGTGTATATATAAGTTCGAAGAACGACATTGCAGCGATCCCACGGCGTTAATTGTCTCGCTTAGTGGGCTCTCGTTAATTCGATCGATGTTGATTTCCGTCGCTTTCTGGAATTCGTCAGACCGTTCTCTCGTCGACGATGAACTTTCCGCTGACTGGAAATGTTTTCGAAAATGTCCGACGAAATTTTACAACATTTCGAGTCATCGCTGCCCGGCTCGCTCGCTGTCCAATTACGCGATTCCTGCGCTTTTCAATCATTGTATCCCCCATTGGCCATTGACGAGTCGACTGCGATCGTGCACGCTCTTCGTGTAAAGCGAATTTAATTGCTCTCGGTAATCAATAACTAAATACGCAATTAATTAACATTTCATGGCGGAACGCGCGATAACTAACCGTGTGCTCCCACACGTCGTCCAGAAAAATATCGAGAGAGTTATTTAGTTTTGTGTTGTTCGCGAATTAACGCGCACTGATTATTGTCTGTTCCTGCATTCCCGCTCGGCAGCTAATCGCCGTAATTGGCCGTCGAATATCGAACAGTAAAAGTTTATCGTTCCTTTCACATTTATTTTTTTCTCTTTTATAATCTGACTCGCCGACCGTTCGTTGGCGAATCGTGGCAAAAGAAAAAAAAAAAAGAAAAAGAAAGAACTCGAATCGTAAAAAAAATTCGATCGGTCGCGCGCGGTGACTCCTTCGAGGTGACAACCGAGCGAAGAAGTAAACGCATTTCCATAAAACATTACGACTTATAAGGCGTCGTCGTATCCGCGGGATCTCGTAATGCAGCATCCAGCGAAATAAAACCAACGAGGCAACAACGGTTCGCCGTAACGTAGCTACGTAGAGTATCGTTACGACTTGAAACGTAAAACGAAGAGGGAACGAAACACAACAGGGGGCGGGGGGGGGGGTGATGTCTCGCGTGATATCTCGCAGACACGTGGTCGGTCTCTCATCCATTCGGAAAATGTTAGCGAACGCGTCGAAATTTTAACATGGAATATTTCTTACCAGTGGAGTCCGGGCAAGAAATGTGCAACGAAAACGCGTTCACGCTCTCGATCAGGAACTTGGTGGGAGGGGGGGGGGATGGTGTCACGGAGGTGTTAAGGTTGTCGAGATACAGATGACGAATAAAATTATAGTTATCATCGACCAATTTTGTCTGTAAAAAATCAACAGGAATAAAAATAAAAAGCGAACGTACGCGAAAGGGTGTCAAGTTTTTATTTCCTTGGAGAAATGAAGTATTCTATAGTGACAGGGCTTTAAGGGCTTTAAGAGCCGCTCATTTTTAACGTAGAATATGTTTTATTCTGGCGATGTTCAGGCAAGAAATGTAACGAAATGTGCAACGAAAACGCGTGCAGGAACTTGGAGGAGGGATGTGTCACATAATTAAGGAGAGAGGTAAGTTTACGAGAGACGTGTCCGGTTGTTGATGCTGTAAAGGAGTGAGGTGTTAAGGTTGTCGAGGCACAAATGACGGACAGGCGGGAAATTGCGAGGAAAATAAAAGTTATCACCAACCAATTCTGTCCATAAAAAATTAACAGGAATAAAAATAAAAAGCGAACATACGTGAAAGAGTGTTTTCAAGTTTTATTTCCTTACAAAAATCACGTCAGACATATTCTATGTGACTTTAAGTCTTTAAAGCCGCTCATTTTTTTTTTTTTTTTTTTTTTTTTTTGAAAAAATTGCGGGGCAGCGCAGCCGAAACGAACGAGCAATAATCGTGAAATACATCTCTCTCGCACTCTCTCTCTCTCTCTCTCTCTCTCTCTCTCTCTCTTACATCCAAGGGGGTGGCGCGTCGTTATCGCAAGCTTTTTGCAAAGTCTCGATAATGAAACTGTTTACGAGATTCGACGATGGCGGTTTTATGGTAAAAGTAGTCTCGCTGTTTTCTTTAGAGCTGGAAGTTTCGTGGTTACGAGGGACGAAGCAACTGTGTGTATCTTCGTGCTTACGAACTTACATCGACGAGGAAAATTCGGCGCACACCAGTGGAATGTTAAATAATGTTTCATTGAGTGTTCGCGTGTAGAGTACAAAGTGTTTTAGCCTTCTCGAAAGGATTTTTATAACCTTGTTGCTATAACCGTCGATATTCCTGGCAAATACGTATAAACTCGGTTTTGTTAACCGCGATTAATTCAAATTATCGAACACTTTGGATTGTTCTACGTGATTTCGTAAGAAAAACAATCGACTCGTTTCTACTCATTTTGAAGCTTCTATTTCACTGCACTGAATTCGTTTCTTTTTCCAGAGATACTTTAACATATTCTTTAAAAAAAAAAAAAAAAAGAAAGACTTAAACACGTACGTAAGAGTATCGAAAAATTTTACTTTTCCATCCAAACCCACATTGAAAATTAATCTTGAAAATTAAAGTATCCCTTTAAAACCTTCTGTAGAATTTTTCTTTTTCTTTTGTTACTTTATCCGACTTTGAACACTAGAGATAAGTAACAAAAATCCATTGAACATGACGTATTTTGTCACTTGAGCATACTGTTCAAAGTTAAACGAAATCGTGCAGCAAGCTTTTCAAGGATTCGGTGTCAAGAAAAAAAAAAAAAGAAATGTCGAAAACCACGATGGAACAAGATTTCTCTAATGTTTCTTCTCAGCGTTCGAGTTTTCACAGTTTACCATAGTAGACTCACCTGTGCGCGACGTAAAAAACAAAGTTATAAACAGTCGAAGGATTTTAATTTCCTTTTTGCAACAGTTAATCGTCAAGCACTCGACGATTTTTCGTTCAGTTATTCTCTTCGCTGTGTCTCGATTCCTCAGGCACGCGTTGCGTTCCAGAAATCGTTCTCTGAATCGATCTTTGGTGAAACGAAGGAGCAAAGACGGGCGCAGAGGTGGGCAAAAGAGTCATGTAACAAACTTGTCCCGCGTGCGGAACTTTGTTGAACGAAACAGTGAGCTCTCACTGTCTCACTGTCTGCTGGCGAATCGATCGAACGCGCGCCAAGGAGAATAAAAGACGCTGCCAATCCGCCGATGCTCTTTTGGCATCGTCGATAACGACGCTCGTCGGCTCGCTGGCGTAATAAAAGCAGCAGCCGGTTGCACCGGGGCCTCTTTGTTCGCTAAAAAACCATCGAGGATCATCAATATATATGTATGTATGTACGTGTGTGTGTGTGTGTGTGTCGAGATACTATGCGCGAGACTGTAAAACGTTCGGGCGCGTCTACTTAATGAGAAACAGTACTACGAGAACGAATCGCTGCGAGGGAACCCTTTCACAACAGGTTCTTCTCCGAAGAATATAGCAGCTCGGCTCGCGCGCGAAAGAGGCTCGGCTTCATCCCTTTGTTGGGAATTATCGAGTGAACCGCGTTACCTGCTGCTCTCTAGATTAAATCTTACCCTTTCCTCCTCCGATTTCGTCGTCGGACTATGTGGCTGGAACGGAAAATTAACACTAAACCTACCGAGCCTTCGTGTATACCTATTCCTACTTATTTGAAAATAAGTAATGTGGAAAAGGAACATATTTCTTGGTACAGAATGAAGATTCCAAAATTATTCACGATTAGATGGTGAACAGAATATCTTTTTATATTGAAAAATAAGTAATGTAAAGAAGAAACATGTTTGTTAATACAGAATGAAGATTATAAACAATTAAATGGTGAAAAGAATATCTTTTTATATTTAAAAATAAATAATGTGAAAAAGAAACATATTTTTTAATATAGAATAATGATTCCAAACAATAAGATGGTGAACAAAATATTTTTTTATATTTAAAAATAAGTAATGTGAAAAAGAAACATATTTCTTAATACAGAAAGAAGAGTCTAAACGATTAGATGGTGAACAAAATATCTTTTTCAATATATCTTTTTATATTTAAAAATATGTAATGTGAAAAAGAAACATATTTCTTAGTACAGAATGAAGAGTCTAAAGGATTAGATGGTGAACAGAATATCTTTTTATATTTAAAAATAAGTAATGTGAAAAAGAAAAATATTTCTTGGTACAGAATGAAGATTCCAAACAATTAGATGGTAAACAAAATATCTTTTTATATTTAAAAATAAGTAATGTAAAGAAGAAACATGTTTGTTAATACAGAATGAAGATTATAAACGATTAGATGGTGAACAAAATATCTTTTTATATTTAAAAATAAGTAATGTGAAAAAGAAACATATTTCTTAGTACAGAATGAAGATTCTAAACAATTAGATGGTGAAGAAAATATCTTTTTACATTTAAAAATAAGTAATGTGAAAAAGAAACATATTTCTTAGTACAGAATGAAGATTCTAAACGATTAGATGCTGAACAAAATATCTTTTTATATCTAAAAATAAGTAATGTTTATTTCATTCAATCTCGCCACATTGTTTATAAATTATAGGATTTTTGATTGTACGTTTATCACATACGTATTTGTCAATGACTGTCGAAGCTTGAAATGACTTGGGCCTGATTTCTATCAAAATTCGACTGAACTGACTTACAACAATGAAAAACGAGGGATTCTATTATAAGAAAAAGAATTTAAATCAAATCTATTAATTTTATAATTATGTTTCCAAGTCTTTCTGATTTGAAATATTTCTGGTAAATTGGTGGAATTGAGGATAACATATCCTTAATATCTTTATATTTTTCTTCTCTTGTTGTTCTAACAGTGTACAATGTAACTAGGTGGATATTTTCGTATAATTTCTTGCTCTTCTTGTTACAGAGTTTTTTCCAGCTGTTTTTTTAAGATAAAATCCTTCTGCTTCGTTCGTTCTACCAAAAAAATAGATTCCTTTTTCTACATAGTTCTATCAGTTCATAATAATGTTCAGGGATGTATAAGTAATTCGCTTTTCTCGTTCTCCATTTCCATCGGGCCAAAAATCACGATCATTGACGGCATAAATGAACGGCCAGATACCAAAAATTTATAATCACGCACGCATCAGTTGTTAATCAGAAAAATCCCTAGAATAATTATCGCGATCGATAAAAATCGGCAGCGATTTTTCTGTGTACCTGATAGTAAAATAATTAATTATTTCTTCGCAAGTAACAAATTCACGAGAGTGCAATTGACTTACTAATTAGTCCGCTATCGAAAGGAACATTGACCGAACGACGCAGCAGCCAACTCCAATTTTAACTTCAACTATAATTTTCACAGCCTCTTAGAAATTACATCGGATCGTTTCATTTTAAAAGAATGCGTCGCGGGATAACTCGTTTTTTTTCTTCGTTTTTCTTAAATTCTTGACTTAGACCACTTTCACAATTACCGGCACAATTAATCCCGCGGTGGAATTAATAGAAGAGCTGTTGCTGTCAGATTTGAAACGCAGGTATCGTGGATGAGAATGGGACCATTTAATGGCCCCTAACACACCTTGGGAGATAGGTCGACCGACATGTTGTATGATCTCGCATGCTCCGAACTCGCCTCGCTTTCACCTTGAACACGACGTTTCAGCACGCGGAAAATATTCGACGTCAATTTTGACGGAACTTCACGTTGTCTGCGGAGGAGCCGGAAGTTCAACGTACACGCGTCTTCGTTGAACGAGTCTGCCACTCGAGTTTAAAGGCGGAGGTAAAACTATTCTCGGGAAGCGCTCGCTCGAAGTAACGTCTCGTACAAATTACGAGAAGCGAAGAGCGAACATTTTTGAACATTTTGAACGCGCAGCTTACGCTTAGAACGTAAACGAAGACGGGAGAGATGATTATGAAATGATGATTATGTGAGAAACAAATTTCGCGAACGACGGCAACAGTTTCGCGACGAACGACAACTCGCCGCCGTCGTGGAAACGAGATAGATTTGTTATACACGTGAGAGGAAGACGTGATACACGTTTGCCGGGGATCGAGCGTATCGCTCGAAAGCAATAACGAGTCGCAAAGCGGAAAGCGGGGGGAAACGGATGTGCTACCGATTACGCACACTCGGAATGCTCGTGCCAATTAGGGCACCGTAAGGACAAGAACGCCGAGACACAGACGATCTCTGGCCTTCGGTGTCTCCCTCGGGCTCTATTCCCCCGTATCCCTCGCTCTCTAATTAGTCTGCCCGATAAACTCGATTACGGTGTTTCCAAGCTGCCCTCGTGAAATCCCTTTCCTCATATCCTCTCTCTCTCTCACACACACACACACGCACATATACACATTCTCGCGCTATCCATTCAACTCGATGGCCAACCATGCAAACAACGAAGAAATATTCCTTTATCGAGATAATAGTTTTTTTCCTTTTCGATCGAAACGAGGGTTAGGGCGAGGGGGGCATGAAAGATTCAGCGAGATTTCAAGGGAACGGTGCAGTGAGAATGGAGCGTCGGGAGTAAAGAGAGAAGGTGCTTAAGGTACGACCTTGATGTACTCGATTCGGCAGGACAGGTGAATTGCTCGCAGACGGCCGACATTAGAGGGCCATTTTGAGGGGAGAGGGAGAAACTCAGCTCAGTGAGAGACAATTCAGCCCGTGCCCCTGTTAAAATATCGGTGAAGTTTCGAAAGTGGCGGGGGCTTCGCGCCCATTCTCTCCGCCCTCCCGCCGAAACGAAACTCTGCGGGGGCCATTGTTCGTTGAAACAGGTAAGTTCGCGGAATCGCCACATACATTACCCCCGGAGCCAGGCTACGCGAACCGTTTAACTTTACGCCGTTTCCGCCATCTTTCAGTCCGTCGTTGCCATCTTTTAATCCCAGTTTAAAAGCAGCGTTCGACTTTCTCTCTCTCTCTCTCTCTCTCTCTCTCGATCAATCGATGTCGAATAAGTCCAGAGCTGACGATGAGAGTTTCGTCGAACTGATGCTTCATTTGACGGGGGAAATTCGAAGGTAGAGAAGTTGAGAATATTGCTTGCTGGGTGTGCAAGCCTCTCCGTGCAATCTCCGATGATCTTTCGCCACTTGATTTTACGACTCACGCTGTCACGTTTCTCTTATATATTTCTCTCATCCTTTTCGCACACTTTCACGCTTTAAACATTCAGCCTGCTACGTTGCAGGTTCCCAATCCTCCGACATTCTACCTATTATTCACCCCCCGTTGAATAGTTACTCTGTATGCTCTATAATTCTCCGTACTCTCCGTACATTCCGCTCTCTCTCTCGTTTCCTATTCATGAAATAATGTATTAACTGCTGGATACACCGTATGTATCTTTACCGCGCTTATGTATGTTCAATTTGCATTTATATGCAAATACCGGCCGCCCCCCCCCTCCCCTCCCCCGGACCCGGCTATTCAATCAAACTCGAGATGTGGCGCGATAACAATCATTAAATTAGTATATTTAAGTTCGACAATTAAATCCGGCGAACGACCCGTGCGTACATATATATACGTTTGAGTCCCAAGCAGCGATCTTCAGATTTTGTGCCGAAAAATCCCAGTGCCTATTTCCAGCGCTATGGACAACCGACGATGCAGTCGCTGTCTGTCGAAGTAGATCTTTTTAATGTAAATAGTACAATTAAACATTTTGTATTTCGTTGTTATCTTCTCAAATAATTTTCATTGAACAAAACTTGGAATATTTATAAACTTACGGCACGCGCATATGATAATATAGACGTGTTTCATAAAGTAAGGAATTACAAATTAAAGATATTTTTCGTCTTACGAGGAAACAATTTAAATGAAGAGTAACACTTAGTAATTTGTAGCATCGGTGTTTATCAAAACATTATTGGACGAACTCCTTTTTCACATTGCACAGAAATTAAATTTTGGTGCTACAGACTGGTCTAATCATTTTGAATCACACAATTATTAGCAATTGAAAAGCACTTATGGAACAATACAGTTTGATCACTTTGCCAACTGCAATAAATGTGACGGCGCGACGTGAAAAAAAAACACACACACACACACACGCGCGCAATCACATTGGGATTTGTCGACATAAAATAAAACAAGCGCTATCGCGTCGCTTGGGTTTCTTCGCGCTCGATTAACACTTTACCGACCGGTAGCCTATTAATCGGCT
>WIUT01007405.1:0-11941 GCA_010645135.1 Tetragonula clypearis
AGACGTCATACGTTTCCTAAGGACTATGAATTATTAATTTGTTCTTTCATCATTTTTTATTAATTTTCTTCACAAGTATCGCGTTCATGGCATTTCTCAGTACAAGTATAAAAGTTATCTTTGTCAAGTTTCACACAAATGTTAAAAAATATATATCATTTTTTGGTTATATCGAATTTCATTTAATTCGTATGTTAAGGGTTTATATAAAAATATAAAACTTGCACGTGCGATTCTTCTTCGAACAAAATTTACTCGATTGAATTATTACTTAACTTATCAAATAACGACGTGTTTGAACAATAATTGACAGGATCCATGTCGCTCGTTAAATCGAATAATTAATTAAATTAACGTTGAATGAGAAATCGTACGAAATTTGCTTTCTTGCCGCGGAAATGTGAGACTCGTGCATTTGAATTTTTATTCAGTATAAAGTTTATCTTGCACGCAACGCGATATTCGAGCAACGAAATCGTTTTGGAAAATGAACAATTCGAAAGTGTCCTCGCGCGAGGGCAGCAGCCTGACGCAAAATTGAAATATCGGGCACGTTGAAAATTTACTATGAAGCATGTTAATCGGAAACGATGTAATTACGAATGGTGTAACATTATAACTTCGTTGAACAACGAACGAAAATTTAACAATGGTAATGCAATTTTCCTTCGTTCAACGAGTATAATTCTCTTTTGTTCCACGTTAGATTATCGTTCCCTTTATAACAATAACGTTTTAATATACTCTTCGCGAGTGCGAAGTTGCGCCTTTTAATTCGCCGGGATTAAAACATTGCTCAGTGACCTCATAAATAATTCCCTTTCTCTCGCCATCTCGTGAATTATGCTAATTCCCACGATGTGGTAAATAATTTCACCGATAATAACGTACGAGCCTGAGAGTAACTCTGAGAGATTCTATAAAAAACGAAAAAAAAATTTTCTTTATTTACTGCTTGTTACAAAAAAAAAAAAAAAAAAAAAAAAAAAGAATAGAAATGAACGTGGAAATAGAAAATTTTGTTGTAAGCCTTGAAAATCACTTACCACCTGACCATTAGAAATGGCCATTTCAAACATTTTGGCTTTGGTAGCTTAACTTTGGACGTGACTCGGGATTATCAATAACATTTTAACGCCTGTTTATCGTAACAGTTACCTACATATCCGACGTAGCCGCGCGTAAGTTTAAACAGAGATTAATGCGATGTCAAGCGTCTTAACTGGCGGAGCATCATCGTAGATTCCCGCGTTAATTTAAGGTATCCTAGAAAACGACGTCGACGTCGACGAACGAGCGTGGACGTGAGCAGCAGAAGAGTCATGTCTGCGAAACGAAACACACGGTGGACGTATAATTTCTTTCTGTGTCGAACGATCGCCTTTACATTAGTAAAATTTGTCACAAGTTCAACAAACAGTTTGGAACTAATAAACATATTGGAATTTATATAATGGAATGTACGACAGTGGACGAATTTGTATAATTCACTGTTTGCAATTTTTCACTCATATGAATGGAAGTCCAATTTTTTGATAATTTCTTTATTTATGAATTTATTTTAAAAATAGATTATAAGTATCCGAATATTCATTCAACGACGTGATTAATATTATAATTATAAGTAAAATAATTATATTAATTGTACAATAAAAATTTAAATATTTAAGATATATAATTAATGGAATTAATAAAGTAATTTCAATATCAAAAATTAGGAATAATAATCTGATTAAAGAAAAAAGGTATAGAAAATGGTAATATAAATTTAGAAATTGGGCTATCCGAATATTTAGGATTGGAAAATCCGCATTCAAACAGAATTTTTTTTTTCTAAATTTAATATTTTATTTAAATTAAAAATTAAACATGAAATAAAAATTATAATAAAAAAAAAATATATTAAATATAAAAAGATAGGTTAGAGTAGATTACAGTAGAATAAGTTTAATTTTCATTAAAAATAGAGTAGGCAGGTAGTTAGATAGGTTAGGTTAGTTTAGGTTAGTTAGATTTACAAAGACAAAAAGATCGACCAGATCGGTCTCATCAATTTAACTTATTAATTCCGTAATTGTACAAAAAATAATTAGCAGGCTATTCGAACATCGACGAAAACGGAATTATAAATGGAGTTCTGCCATGTTTCGTCAAATCGAAATTTTATCATCGCGACGCACAATGCTCGATTCAATGCAGAAAAGTGAAATATTCGAAATGTAAGATCTGAAAAATCTTGAAATGAAATAAAAAACTTCATATTCTCATCGTGGAACATTAGTAACACAACGTAGTTTGTAATATTGCTTGTATAACATTTTGTAAAATATATCGATTTTACTGTTAAAATTGAAGCATGAAGTTAAAAATGTAAAAATTGAACGCCATATTTTTCAAACACTTGTCACAGGAGTAATATTCATTTTTATAACATGAATCTAGTACTATAATATCTTTAGAATTAGTGAAAAATTTTAGTACAATAACGACGAATTTTTTAAATTATATTTACATATAATTTTTATCAACTTTGAAATGAAAAAAAAATATAAATGATCTTTTGGTGTATTAGTTCTGGATACGTTATTGAGAAAAAAATGCAACTTTTTTTATCTTAAGTGGCAATTTCGCGGTTACGGTACACTGATGTAACTCGACAAAAATACCTGCAATTACAATAGAATTCGCAATAATGAATGATTGAAATGACGAATTATTTCTCAACATTTACGAAGGACCTTCAGAAGCAAGTTTATTAGAATCAGAATTGGAATGGACTAGTTTTATAAAAAATATTTACTCTAATAACTATAAAATTATATTTTCTAACACAGGAAAGAAGACCATTGTAGTAAATCATTTTACAAGAATTTTCATTCACCAGACGCCATTTTCTCACATGTATGGGACACCGTGTGACGCGACGTTGAACCCTCTCGCGAGCTCTAGACCTTCAGAAGATCTCTCGTTTTTCTCTCTTCGCGTTTCAACCCCCCTCAGCCGAACTCGTCTCTCAACTGCTGTCCGCGTCTTTCCTCTCGTTTTCCCTCGTCCTTGTTCTGCCTCCACGAGTTCTTCGTTCCTCTTCAATCTTTTCCGGCGTGCTCCGCCAGGAGTAACGATCGTTTTTAAATTCAGGAAGAGATTCTTGCCGGCAGATTGCGATTCACCGCGCGCACGAGAAGATGCCGCTTCCTCTTCTACTTATATACACACGATCAACCCTTTCTTCCTCCTTGTCAGCTGGAATGGTGCGGTGAAAATTCGCGTTTTCTTTTTCTTTTCCTTGTTTTTTTTTTTTTTTTTTTTTTTTTTTTTAATCTTCGAACTTTGTTCCCGATCGCGTGTCTTTAGAAAACTTTGCTTTCCTTCTTTTCTGCGATGTATTCTTTTGTGCTTTGCATTTCAAACGTTCGGCAAGCGACTTATATTCATTTCAAAGCGCTAAATGTGCAAACAAGTGAGATGAGAAACAAAACACAGATATTTGAACTTGTCGTAATGAATATTTCTAATGGTATTCTCGAAAGAATCGCGTGGAAAATAATCTTCTTCAGACAGGCGAATTTTCAAATTCACACTCCTAAAGAAGAAAAAAAGACGAAAGAAAATGGAATCTTGCTGGAAAATTATTCTACGTATGAAAAGCATTTTTCGGAAATTTACTAAAAGCACTGTAACTTCGTGCCTTGTTGAAATTTCATAAAAGAATTTCCTGGAAAGCCAGCAGTTTCAGCAGTGATCTGATTTCCGTTTAGTTTCGAAAATCGGTCGGAATTTCCCTCGTTGACGAGCGGCCGATTTTCGAAAAACCCAGCAAATGTCCCGCCGCGGGATTTTCGCTGGCTGCTGACAACGCGCGTTAAAAGCGCGGTTTAATTAAAAGTTGAATTTGCGAGCGGCAAGTAGCGGCTCGCCGATTGACACACGCCGACGTATATAACACGGCTGGTTAATAACAATGCCATCGATTCGCTGTTTTTTTCGCCTGGTTTTTCTTCTCTCTCTCTCTTTTCTTCTTTTTTTTTTTGCTTTTTTCTCATTTCATTTTGGCTTTTCACTGACCTCTAATTAAAAGCATTTGCCGGCGACGAGTGTTGACGCTCTCGCCCGCACATTTATACTCGCCGGATCAATGCAAAATGACGATTTACTCGGCCGATAGGGAAGGGATCCCCGAGCGATCGAACGGTGGATTAGTCTTTTATTTGTACGCCGCGGCTAGATCTTTGTTCAATGGATCGCATTGTTAGTCGGGCGCCGGCGAAATGAAGGATGTTTTTTTTTGTCAAAGGAAACAACGATATCTACGCGTGTGGCATGATCGCTATTGTTTCTCCTTAGCATGGACAGATGTAAGTGAAATTTAATGATTTATCGAGTCGTTTTGACTCCGGCCCTTGCTTTATTCGTTGGTATCGATTGTAACGAAATATTTCGGAGCGCGAAGGATCTGGAGCCAGATTTATAAAAATCGAGCGTGAAAGTATCAAAGTGGATTGCTTGATTTTGACGAAAGTGTGCGTAAGCGGGGACATCGAAATCGATATATTTGATACATATTGTATTATAATCGATATTCTCATTCTGCGATAATACAAAGTGACAAGTGAGCTAATTTTTCACGGGAATTTCTCGCTTGAAAACTCTCTCGTTTTTTCAAGGTAAAAATCGCGACCTACACTGAGAAAAGGTCTGATATCAATTGTCTTAGGCACTTGCGGAAGAATGAAATTGCCCGAAGTAGAAATAATAGAGGATCGACTACACGAACTTTTTTCAATAGCGCGACGACTGGCGCGGACAATTCTCAGAATATAAAACGAGCAATAAAATCTTTAGAGCGAAAGTTCGATACTCGGTGTTTCATATCTCTCTCCCCGATAGATGATTTCAATAAAATTTCATTCGAATCGAGTAGTAAATTTTTTTTTTTTTTTTTTTCGTTTCGCAACATAAAACTTACGGTTTGTCAGAGTGGATGGACTGACAATGAGTCTATCAAATTCTACGGTAGGCTAGTTTCATAATCGTTGAAACGTACGTTAAAATAGGGAATTGGAGAGAAAGATCAATCAACGCGTTAAATTATTATTAACTTTCTGTGCATGTTACAGTGTACTGTGTGTTATTCAGTACAATCTGTCGCGTGCTAGAGAAATCAACACACGCGAAACAATGAAATCGTGCTCGTTCTATAGATCGAGGAATATCTCTCTCTCTCGATCGATCATCTGCGACCCGATATATTGATCCACCAGCGTGTCACGATCGGTAGATGGAAAAATGTCTACGTTAAGCGCAGAGTAAATCTCACGTTTAACAGATAGGGAAATCTTCGTCTTCGTGTCTCAGTACTCTAAACTAACGATAAGTAGGATAGACCTAGCAGACTTTTGAGTAGAAGAACGTGCACAGATAAAGAGAAGAAGGAAGCATCGCGTTACTCTCGGTTCTTTTTTTTTTTTTTTTTTTTTTTTTTTTTGCGGTAACAGCATAGGCAGGACAGATCCGACAAAGTGCTGTCTGGTAGGTGTTCGCTGTCGCAATGTACCGATACACGATCGAATTTCCCACACACAATGCACTTAAAGATGCAAGTGCCTGGCGGTGCATAACAAGTGGGCGATCGAAGAACTCGGAGTGAAGTTGCCCGAACAACGTCGTGAACACCACGTGGCTGTTGTTCGTTATCCTTTCGAATTATTTCTAGCGACATATATATATATATATATATATATATATATATGTATATGTATGTATATATATTTCTTTTTCGATCAATTAATTAATAGACGTACATGACGAGCTAAATTTGATACACATTATCTGATAACACAATATAAATATGTAATATGCATGACGTAACATGTAACAAATATATATATATATTTTAATATATTTAATTGTATGTTTAACTTATTTATATTTAGTTGACATCTATATTTGTTTAACATATTTAATTTGTATTATGATATATATATTTATTTTTAATAATATATAATATAATAATCAATAATATATAAATAATATATCAATGTGATGTATAATTTATTAGTTAGATTTAGATTATAATTTATTATATATATATAATTTACTAGTTAGGTCAGTTAGGTCAGGTTAGTTAGGTTAGGTTACTAGTATATAATTTACAAGTTAGGTCAGTTAGGTTAGGTTGGTTAGATTTGAAATGTTCTCTTTTTACAAAACAGGCATTCTTGTCAGAATTAATATTGATTTCTGTTTGGATTTATTTCAATGATTATCATCTAAATTGTAACGATACTCGTATGTTTTACGAATATTTTCACACGTGTTAGAGATCGGTAGCTCCACTTGCTTCTCTTGCTCCACTTGACTCGAAATCATGGAAATTTGTTCTCAAATTTTACGCTCTTCTCTCGATCCTCCTTAGCCTCTCTCTCGAAACGAAAGTTTGCATTTTGTCGAAGGTTTTCAACTTCGTGCTATCAGAAGCGACGATATTTATGCGTGTTAGAAGAAAACGATTTATAACGAACGAACGAAAAAGTTAAACTGATTCTACGAAACCACTCTTCGTTCAAGTTCCACAATTTCGTTGCTTAATTCTATACAGTTTTGACGTAACGACACGTACATGGAAATTCATAACGTAACATATATCTCTTGCAGAATAAACGGAAATGGATTGGACTAAAAATCGAAGAAGATGTTACAACAAATTCTTTTACTTCCCTGAAAAAAAAAAAAAAAAAAAAAAGAAAAAATACGATTACGTTGTATCATGAATCTTTCGATTCACGCTGTTCTTGTTCCTTTACATAATTCTGTATTGTCTCTTTGGTCGAATCTATTTATCGATTTTATCCGACAGAAATCGTAGGTAGATTGCTTGCACAGTTGGGAAAAAAAAAAACAGGTGAAAGAACAGAGACGATCCTTCATTTTCTTCTCTATCGCGGCCGATTCTCGGCGCTATACGCTGCAAATTCGTTCGCCGGATAATTGCTGGCGACGAGTAACGGCGGCTCGCCACGTTTCAACTTCCTTCCCCTCCTTCCTCCCCTCTCGAAATCGATAAATTATAGCCGCGCGAGTAATTATTCCGCCGGTGTCGCCGGTGTTCGTCTTCGCCGCGGAAAAAAAGCGTTTCCCTTTCGAGGCGTTCTCGGCTTTCTCGGTGTGCATCGTCCGTACGAACACGCAACGCGTTATTCTGCTCGTTGTCGCCCGGTTTTATCCAGCCGCGGCTCTCCCGCCTGGAATTTCTCTCGCATTCACGTCGGCAACGCGGCGTTGCACCTAGGTTATCGCGGACAAAGCGGCCAGATTCCATGACGATCGTTGATTTGATCTCTTTCTCTTGCCTTTCATTCGTGTCAGTGACTCGCCGACGGGCGGCGAGTCCGTCATTACGTCGGGGGGGTTGGTGTACTTTATTGTGCAAACGACACGGACTCGTCTGTTGCGTTTTACGTAGCTGAGCCCATTTAACGGCCGCCCGGTAATTTATCACAATATCGCGGGCGCGCTTCTTTCAATATTTCTTTTTTTTTTTTTCACTTGTTTTTCACGTGAAATTACCCGGGGATCCGGGCGGTCTTTGGAATTTTCCCTTCGCGGGGACTGAAAAATAGGATCGAAACTGTGAAAGCTGCCGATTTCTAGCGAGTTAAAGAAGTTCTCTTCTTCTTTTTTTTTTTTTTTTCAAGCGATTCCTTTAATTTTGTTGAAATATTCCGAGTGTCTTTTGCAAACTATAGACTTGAAATCGAAGTACTGAAAAACAGAAATTAATCGAGTAGATGCGTAAATATTCTTAGTTAAATATCTGAAAATGATTTGGAAAAATGTCACTAATACTAACGGGAATATGAATTTCAGTTATATAAACTGAATATTTGTCCCATGAAGTTCTATTAATATTACATTTGATATATATATATATATAAACTTTCCCTGGTCTTCTATATGAAATTATTAAAAAAGAAAATCGTTGAAATATATACATATACAATATACTAGAATACTGCATAAAAAAACATTGTTGTATAGTTTCCCTCGAAACAGCTTAATTTTATTATTTAAAACTATCTGTAATACCATTATCATTTCTAACCTCGTCGTATTCCACGTTTATTCCTCATCGAATTTTCAACATTATCATTCCGTATTACTCAATATATATTTTCTCCCATACACGTACAAATTTTATAAGTAAATGGGACAACACTGTTAAATTGATAAATTAACAATATTATAAAGTATATTTGTATTTAATGTAAGTTGCGTATTAAATTTTAATTTTAAATGAATTATAAATAATAATATAATATAAATGAATTAAATTGAAATTTACTTATGGTTAAATTATTAGTTAAATTAATATTTTACATATAATTTATCAATATTAAGTATATAAATTTCAGATAGATATTTAATAAAGAACTATAAATTAATTTACGTATTACCCCATATATATTTTCTTCCACACAATAATGTGTGTATATATATATATATATATATATATATATTTTATTTTTTTTTTTTCTCATTCGCCAAACATTTCGCTGCAATTTCTCTCTGCTGTCCGCTAATTGCATTTCTATCACACGGGAAGCCGCGTATGCACGTCGAATTCGGCGAGCCATCATCCATCATCATCGGCCAAGCGAAACTGCTAAACCCACTCGGCGAAATCGCCGCTTTAAGAGGGTAGGAACGCGAGATATATCCGGTTGCTGGTGCTACAGACGAGCGCAACAGACGAGCGTCGAAAATCGATCGAGATTGGCATAGCAATTACCGCCTCGATTGCACTTCCATTCGCGAAACCGTTCGCGTTCCGTTCCTGACCGCGGCGCCGACTCTTGCCTACACGATGTTTCAGAAACTGGATACCGAAGCTTCGGCAACTATGTAATATCATGGTATAAAAATATGTGCAAAGATAAATCTTACGCGAGAGTCCCGGTACCGTGTGTAGTTTTGAAGCTTGATTTCTTTTCCGTGACACAGCGCTTCGAAAACTGGACACCAAGTGTTCAGCTCCGACACAGTTGAAAAAAAATGAAAGCATCTTTGTAAACGTGGGTCCCGGTGTTTCTTAGTTTTAGAGTTAGCTTCGATTTCTTTCGCTGCAAACTGGCTACCAAATTTCAGGGGGCTGGTCAAAAAGTGTGGAAAATCTTGGAGAAACGAAATATTCGTTAGTTTTAGAATTGTACGAAGGGAGGTCTATCTCAAAGATCTGAGAAAGTTTCGAACATCGAAGTGCAATTTTTGTGAAACTGTGAAAGATGAAAATTAGTTAATCGTCGCAGGCTGGAAGAAATAATTTTCGAGAATCGACGACAATTGCTACAGCACGCGCAAGAGCAGCACTTCGAGAAAGAAGGCCATCGTGCGAAATGTTGTTAGTTTTGGAACATTGTAAGATATTTTCTGAGAGTACAGGAGAGTTTATCTTATGAAAAAAGAAAACCCTTTCAAGCAACGGACATTCGCTCAGTAATGTCTTTTGAGATCGTCTCGAAAGCGCGAAACACGCTGTGAAAGACTCGAAGACTGTTTCGAGAAAGAGTTGTTGGTCATGTCATCACGCGTGAAATATTATTAGCTTCTTTCGAGTGTTGTGAGATTGTTGAGTTCGCAACAGCGTGAGAGATTTTATTCCGTAAAGAAATTTTGTCGAACCGCGGGTATATTCAGTATACGGAACATCGAAGGATAGTTTTCAAGATCGAAATTGGTTTTCAATTTTTAATTCGAGAAGAATTACAAATTGCTAAAGAATATTACTCCGAGAAAAAGCTGCTAGTCACATCGCGCGAGGTATTATTAGTAAATATTTCTTACATTGTCCAGTTGTGACAACACGAGAGATTTTACTGCACGGAGGATAATTTTCGGAGATCGAGATCAATTTGTATTGAATAGAAAGAAGAAATAATTGGAAAGGATTATCTCGAAGAATAACTACACCAAATAGAGGCTATTTTCTGTATGTATGTATCTTCTTGTCATCGAGCATTTAGTTCGGAAATTTTCAGCAACGAGTTTTTTCAAAAATTTCCTCCAATTTCCACAATCACATTTAATAATCACACTGAATAACGATGAACAGCGTATGTTCATCTCTCTTCAGAATTCGAAGGATTCATACTTCACCGACAGGAAACAATTGTATCATACAGCTTGCTACGATTTGTTCGTTCTTAAAAATCTTCATTATTTATTGTGAGTTTGGAAATCGATGAGGATGGTCGCATCGTGATATGCCAGGTGTTGTGAACTATTTACCTGTGACTGTCACGTGTTGGAGGCCAAACTCTCTCTGTGTTCTTCCCAATCACGTGATAGGGAATTTCTGGTTTTAGGGAAGCAGGTTTTTAAACTCGAGCTTTCCTATATAACAATTTCACTAGAAGCCAAACGAAGCTTTTGTTGACAGCAAAAATATACGAAACCTGAACACAGCCAACTCAACATTTATAACTCTAAATAGCAGGTTAGAATGAGCTTGGAGTAGGCAGCTACTACTTATTCCAAGTAGTGTATTATTGTTACAGCTCATTACATACGTAATGAAATACTCGAGCGAAAAAAAAAAAAAAAAGGAAGACGTGTCCTGGCTAGAGGAGACGAAATTTTCTCCAAATTGTCTCCGATTTTCTAGCGAGAAGAAATTCGAGAGAAATTACTCGCAAAAGCAAAAGCTTTAAATAACTCGCTTTTTCTTGAAACCTTTCGGTTGTACGCTGGCGTGCGCTAGTTACTCGCGCGGCGTCGCGTGGTCCTTAGGATAAGTATAGTCTAGCTATAGGCTGACAGGATAAAAACCTCGACGCGTGGTGTCCCAGTGACGAGCCCCGGCCTCCGTCGCTCCGGCGAAGGTTACCGGCGGACGATCGTAGAGTGGAAAAGAGCGTGAAAGAGAACGAGCGTGAGGCGAGCTGGTAGACGAATCGGGTGAGACGTCGTGGCGCGGCGGCGAGGGGAGAGAAAGGAAAAAAGGGAAAAAGGATGGAAAAGAAAGGAACACACACACACACACACACACACACACACACGCATACACACGCCAGGGAGGAGAGAGAGCGTGTAGCGCAAACGAGTCGGTCGACCCAAAGGCTAGAAGAATGCGAGCGGAACCAGAAGAAGAAGAAGAAGAAGAAGAAGGGGGCCGAGCGAGCGCTAGAGTGGAGGCTAGGCTCTGGAGAGGAACGAGCCCGACAAGAGCACCGGGGAACGATCGAGTTAACGAAAGAGTAAACGAGAGGAAGAAGTTGCGCGCGAGCGGATAAGTGACCGAGTAAAGAAAGGAAGAATGCGGGAGGGCGGTGTAACACACACACACACACACACACACACAGATGGGGGAGGGAGAGGGGAAAATGTGCGCGAGAGAACAGAGCGGAGATAGAGCGTGCATACGATATAGAACAAAGTGAAATAGCCGACGAGGAGGAGAGACGAGGGTAGCGATATACGAGTACGTGACCGAGTAAGATAAAGCGTGCAGAAGGGTGCGAGATACGAGCAGCGAACGCGGCAGAGAGTGAGGTCAGTGTATATACGCGACGTCGCGTCGCCTGGTGTGATCTTGTGGCTGCGTGCGTGCGTGCGTGCGGTGCGTATGTGTACACGCGGCAGGCACAGGAATTCTTCGTTCACCGCGCGCTTTTCCTCGGCGTAGGAGGGCTTGGGTTCAAGCGCCTCCCACCTATATGTACGACGCGCTACTCGTGTACGAAACGAGCGCTCGCGGTACGTGCGTGAACGCACAGTTCTTATCCCACTCCCTTCTCTCTCTCTCTCTCTCTCTCTCTGTCATTCCCCTCTTCGTTCTTCTTCCTTCCACCAATGGATGTCGCACGGTTCTTTCGTTCTTCTTCTTCTTCTTCTTCTTCTTCTTCTTCTTCTTCTTATTCTTCTTGCCTCTCACATTTCCTTTTTC
>WIUT01007406.1:0-11940 GCA_010645135.1 Tetragonula clypearis
ATTAATAGGCTACCGGTCGGTAAAGTGTTAATAACGATTCTTGTCGACGTTTAATTTAATTTGTATCGTATGAAAACATCAAAGAAACAGATTTTCGGTGGCAATTGCCCGTTGTGGGCGAAAGTTGTCCTACTAAAAGAAGAGATAGAGTTGGAAAATATCGACGACGTGTGCGACAATTTACACTGGTGGAAATATATTTTTATCAATTATCAGCACGAAAATATATGCCCCGTTTATTTAATAATGTGCTTTTTATCATGCACATTCGGAATTGTTTGGTTCATTCTGTTCTTTATGTGTGGCAAAGGCGGACATAATGCATCGATGCAAGTCAATTTTCTCTTTTTCCTTTTTTTTTTTATTAGACGAACATTAATTTATATACGATTATACGTACATAAATACGAAGAATTATATTTGTATATACAGATATCCAGATCCTTGGAGGATTGTACTTCCTGCGACGTACTTTAACTTTGCATTTACAGCTATATCCATGTACTTGGATTACAATTTCCGACAAGGATACAAAGCATTCAGCAAAAATATAAGAAACGTTTCTTCTGAAATGTATGATATATGCGAAAAAGTTGTGGACGCAAGGTATCAATGTTGAATCTTACCTTAGACTTTACTCTAGATAATTCTTACAAGTAGCAACATTTACAGTGACTGCGAGATTATAAAGATATGCATGAAAATACATAACTTTTACATGCGCGATCTCGATTATTTGTGCAACATAATCTCATATCTGCAGGTAATATTCTTCACCCTTTTTTTCTTGTACTTTTACGATAATACAAGAAATATCGAAATATTGTACAACAAACATTCTCAAGGTTCCTTTAGCTCTAATGATATTCAGTTGGGCAGGAGGATTGGTACTATTGCTTTTCAGAATAATCACGAGTAATGACTTCCGAATTTTAAAAATTCGAATTTACGAAGCAAAAGACGAGTAATTCTCAACGCACTGCTATAAAAATGAAACGTTTATTTCGTGAAAATTTTACATATATCAGTATGTATAAGTTTGTACGTAAGTAGATAACAATAAAATGATAAGAAAGTATGTGATTGTTTGACGGTTCAATAAGTTTATTTATAATCAGTTATGATTTCAATATGTAAATCAATATATATCCTACATTATTTAACAACTCCTTATAAAAGATTTTAAAAATACGACCTATACAATACTTTTGCAATTATCCATATGTTTTCATTGTCATGATTAACATATACAACAGTGACTGTTTCAAAATTGATCTAACACTGAACTGAGGTGTTAATTAGAAATTTGCTATAATCTTAGTAACAAATTCTACGGTCATCTTAAAAATTTAAATCCTTTGATCACTTCTCTAGATTGATACCACTGATAAGGAACATGCACGATACTCACGTTTGACTTACTTAAAAATTCGATATCCTCGCTTCTACTGTTATCAGATTCGGATACTTCGTTATAAACTTTCACCACGTTTATGCAGTTGCAACTCGGTCTTAGTTGATCGTTGTGTTGCAATTTAATTACAAAATAATTTGAACTCTGGCTGGAAGGTACGTACTGAGGTTTAGGCAGAAAAAACTTTGATACCAAATTATTGTCACTTTTTTGCATCAGCACGAAGGTGTTCGTAGGGCTCAACGGCAACGACAATGCGGCTTGAAACTCAGGACATTGTAATATCGACCTAAAAGTCAAACGTTTGCCACGTCAGTGAGAAATGATAAGTATTATTCCTTCGTGATTGAGTATTATTATTAAATCTTGTTGCTAACTTCATTAAACTTAACAGGGGCTTTCTAGAAGCGTGCTTGCACTCAAAGTGTTCCTGGCTGCTGAGAATATCGGATGGAAATTCGATTCTAATGTGCAATTTCGGCGATATTATTGTAGCGCCGATAACTATAGCGATTTCTTTGATCTTGCAGTCATTCTGGCGAAACTCTGAGTTCAACTGTTCCGAGGTGCTTTTCAACGAGCTTAGCAACGTTCTTATGGAAGGCGAATTCCTGTCGTTTGCTTTCATTTTCAGTTGAGACAGCGAGTCGCACGTGAATGGTATTTGCTGTTTCTCGTATAAAATATACTTTAGAAGCTCGATCACAAGTTTCACGCAACTGTTACTTGTCAAATGTTCGTCCAACGCTACGGTAATATTCATTGTAGCCTCTTCTCAAGCAGAGTCCGAACATCAACTGATTCAGAAACGCAATACTGTGTAACAAGATTGAAAAAAAAAAAAAATATATATATATATATATTTTTTTTTACATGCTTATAAACACACTCTTCTCGCGTTTACAAAAAGAAAAGAAAAAAATCACGCGACAATAAAACTAGCAACGTTCTACGACCGCGCTGCCAATGGCGGTGAATCTAGTGACTTACACGTGAGTTGTAACTATTACTATGATCGGAAATTCGTTGAAAAGTGTTTGTTTCTACCGGATGTTATATATACGTTGCTGCGTGTTGCTACGCGAAAAGAAAAACAAATAAATGAAATTTTAATTAAATAGAAAATAAATAAAATTTATTTATTTTCATTTCTAGTGACTTTGTTGCAAGGATGTTGCCATCTATTCCTGCCATCTTCGTGTCGGTTAGTCTTGCGTAGAAATCACGAAAATGGCGGAGGTGAAGTCACGTCGCGTCGCGCAAACAGAAGATTTATCGAACGTCGAGTTCGAAACAAGCGAGGATGTGGAAGTTATTCCAACTTTCGACAACATGGGACTCAGAGACGAGTTGTTGCGCGGAATCTACGCTTACGGTACCGTCAATGTCTTATTTCTATCTGCATTACTTGAACATAACCTCATTTACATTGTTTGCGTGTCAGTTACTAGATTGCACGCTGGTTCGGTATTTTCCACAATTATTAACCGTGATGTGATACATTAAAATTAGGTTTCGAAAAGCCGTCGGCGATTCAACAGCGATCTATCAAGCCTATAATGAAAGGTCGGGACGTGATAGCACAAGCACAATCTGGTACGGGCAAGACAGCAACATTTTCTATTGCTATACTGCAATCGTTGGACACGCAAGTTAGAGAGACACAAGTGTTGGTTTTATCGCCTACGAGAGAACTGGCAACTCAAATACAGAAGGTTATTTTGGCTTTGGGGGATTTTATGAACGTTCAATGCCACGCTTGCATAGGCGGTACAAATCTTGGAGAGGATATCAGAAAGTTGGATTACGGACAGCATGTCGTATCGGGCACGCCTGGCAGAGTATTTGGTAATTTGGTCAGAAGAGAATATTGTGAAAGATATTTTTGCAAAATACTATTGATAAGTTTCGCTACTTTCTCGACGTTTAGATATGATAAAGAGGAGAGTTCTCAGAACAAGAGCTATAAAAATGTTAGTCCTCGATGAGTCTGATGAAATGTTAAACAAGGGCTTCAAGGAACAAATTTATGATGTATATAGATATTTGCCACCCGCGACGCAGGTTGTACTAGTATCTGCGACATTGCCACACGAGATCCTCGAAATGACTAGCAAATTTATGACGGACCCGATCCGTATTCTTGTAAAACGGTAAACACAGTTTCTTTGAGATTGAAATTGGAAATTGTTCGTTTCATCCAAATTAACACGTTATTATTTCCAGCGATGAATTGACGCTAGAAGGAATAAAACAATTCTTCGTTGCTGTTGAAAGAGAAGAATGGAAATTCGATACGCTGTGCGATTTGTACGATACATTGACAATAACACAAGCAGTTATCTTTTGCAATACCAAGCGTAAAGTAGATTGGTTAACTGAGAAGATGAGAGAGGCTAATTTCACAGTTTGCTCTATGCATGGTGACATGCCGCAGAAAGAAAGGGATAACATCATGAAAGAATTTCGATCTGGTCAGAGGTATGTTGTTTTATTGTAAACAGTAATGTTGTAAGTGAAACTTGCTGTATTTTGGTTGTTTTATTATTTTTCAGTCGCGTTTTAATTACAACTGACGTATGGGCAAGAGGAATAGACGTTCAGCAAGTATCCCTTGTGATCAACTACGACTTGCCCAATAATCGTGAATTGTACATTCACAGAATAGGAAGATCAGGAAGATTCGGAAGGAAAGGTGTTTCCATTAATTTCGTAAAAACCGACGACATAAGAATTCTTCGAGATATTGAACAATATTATTCGACGCAAATTGATGAGATGCCGATGAATGTAGCAGACTTAATATAATTCTTAGATCTTAAGAATTTATGAAAGAAAATTTATTTAGTTGAAAACAGTTGTTTGAAAACTTTGTGTCTAAAGTTTTCCAGTATAGAAAAGGAATTTTCATTTTTCCACCTAGACATTTAATTTTTCAGCGTGTCATGAAAATATGTAATTACAAACAACAAAAAGTTATATAATTTTATAAAACACTTCTGATGATATATATAAAATATAAAATGTATAGAAAAGATACATTTCGGCTTAATTGCATATATCTTTTTCCTTCCTTAGTTTATAAATAAATTACGCGTAACACCAAGAGGGTGTAAGAGGTACAGCAAGTAAGAGGAGAAGTAATCAATAACTAGTTCTCTAGTTCAGATGGCAGCAGAGCAGTATTTTGGTTGAAAATCTTGCACAAATTAATTGAAATCTACCGTAGTAGTTTTATTTGTTTAGTGCAAAGGGAAAAAAATCAGTTATTACAAACGAAGAAACTTCTTTAAATATTATTTTCGTTCATGTGTTAGTAATTTAATCCTTTCGTGGCTCATTCAGTAACCCTCCTGGAGAAATGACAGAAATATACAAGAGAATATGATCAATGTTAATATTAGGAAATGAAATTAAAAAAAATCCAAATAAAGACATAATTCCAGACTTCAGTTAGTTGGAAATTGAAAAGTATGGAAACTCAAGAAGACTGTGCAATTAGGCGAGGACAACCTATTCGTCATTACCAAAATGATTACAAATCTGATGGACATACTTCGACTTGTAAGCAATAATGTTTTCATACAAATATCTGATTCTATGTATATTTTCTTTATTGCTACAATTTTTTTTTTTTTCTTTCTTTCGTTTAGCAATGATAGTGAACCAATCCCAATATCTAAATATGGGGAGGTCTACTGTAAGAATAGCTGTGTATCTAATGACTGGAATCTTTTTAACAATGGACATTGAACACAGTTCTACCGCGCATCAAATTCTTGCAATGATACAATCCGAAGGAGAATTGGGATTGACAAGAACCCTGCCTTTATTCACTGGCCAAACGGTATTTGCTCTGTGGCTTTGCTCTTCAAGATTGGAGGTTCAATTGCATCCGAATCACAAGCCTCTGGAGCTAGCTGCAAAGTGGAATCGCTTGGTAAAAAAATACAGCTCTCAGAGAGAAGAGACAGACGAGGAGCCTTTGCTATGCCTTAGAAGAAACGTGTTTCTCTCCCGATCAGACGAGGAGCAAATAAAAGAAGCCAAAGTGTTGGAATTATTGTACGCAGAAGCCAGAAACAACGTGCTGCAAGGTAATTGATGATTTCAATATCTTCGTCGCCTTTTTTCCTATAACACGTCCGTTGTTTCATGTTCCACCAGGGCGTTATCCGTGCGAGGGACAGGCACGATATGCAAGTCTTGGAGCGTTGCAAGCACGCATTGAACTCGGCCCGTACAATCCTCAAAGTCACACGCTGGCATTTTTCAGGAGGCATCGCGGCCGATTCTTGCCTCATCATTACACTTCTCCTAGCTTGTTATTGGGGCTTGGCGTTGGATTGGGGCTGGTAGGGGGTAAAGGAGCGCCAGAGGCTCGCCTGCTCGAACAGTACAAACGGATACCAAGTCACACGGGAACGAACACGAATTCGCGGAAGCTGGTCAGAAAGTATTTAGAGTTTTGTTGGAGTTTACCGTGTTACGGCGCGGCTTTCTTTCAAGGCCAAATCGAACGTCCCGTGAGAGGCCTGGCATCGTGGATAACAAACCGTGACATGCACGTACTCATTGCTATTAATTCGTCAGGTGTATATGTCGTGGACGACGTCCAATGCGTAAGCAATCAAACATCGCACAATGATCGATAATTGCCGGAGCATCCACGTTAAGAATCACTTTTCTACAGAGTTTGTTATTGGGTCTAAGGTATTCAGAGCTGAGCTGGGAAATGGCGAAACCTTCCGACGAAGGTAATCTGGATTGTCTGCCGTGTTTGTTTCTACAGTTCCCTGTGCGAGAGAACGGGGCACGAGTTTATAAAATTCTACAAGTATTCTCAAGACAAGTACGCACGCGATTTCCGTTTGATGAATCGTGTTAATTTTTAACAGCGTGAGTTAAACTGTGTGAATATCACTTTAAGGCAATAATGATGGACACGTTGATATCTGGCTTTGCCGAGGATCATCGTCGTCATGGAACTAACGGCGATGTAGCGAACACTGATCGTTTAACGGATCATACGATAGGTTCAAGTACCGGAAGTTTTACTAACAAACTTAGTAAATTTACGTTAGCCACTTTCGACGACGAAGGTAGGCGTGTAAACATTCCATTGAAGAGATCGAAGAGATCTTTTTTTTTTTTTTTGATACAAAAGCTGTTTCAGGTCGATGTATTGGACAAATGGGTTCTTGGTCCTTTCAGTGAAATGTCACCGTTAACGTTGTTTCGCTTAGAGTGAGCCTCCAAGTATCGCGAGATGCGGACTTTGTTGTAAGTGGTCCATCAACATTTTGTATCTAATAGGAACTAAGTCTCTATGCCGATTTAATCTGCTTTCCAACATTTGTAAGTGAAAGTTTATCTCATTTATTCTCTCTAATAGGTTTTCTTCTTCTTCTTCGCGGGTTACGTCTCCTTCCTGTGAAAGACCAAAAGAAACAAAAAAGGGAAACGTGATTTTCTATATTGCATTTTGTATCAAATAAATGTCAACAAAACAACGCATTTTGATGGAAATCTATTCACCTGTGTCAGTAACGCTTGCGTTTTCAACAATTCTTGCGAATATCTGTCAAACTCACGCAAGATCTTATTCGCTCTCTGTATAAGCAACTGTTTGTAATCATTGAGACACGTGTATTGTATAAAATATGCGTCAATATTCGATAGTTCCGATGGGTTGCCCAAACGAGCCAGATACGGTTTTAAATAATCTACATCATCCGTGATATCTTCCTGGCTCTTTGTTTTCTGTATTTAACACATATCAATCATCGTATATAAAACGTACGATTAATTATTTAGACAATAAAAATGCATCGTTTATTATTTTCATACCACCAACGCTTCCGTCAGAAATTCTGGCTCTCTGAGTTTATCATATATGGATATTGATAGTGTTGGCATTAAGTATTCTTTCTCTCTTGTCTCGAGAAAAGCGTGCATCTCTTTTTCTGCTGTTCTAACTTGAGATACAGATACATCTTCCTCCTTTAACTGTGTCTCTAGTTCATACAGTAAATTAAGAGATTTCTCAGATTCATCAAAAGGCTGCAAATAATCAAACAAAACATATAGTCTTCTGATCTTCTAGTAATAACAGTTGACGAGTACTCACAGTATATCCATGCATCATTGATAGATTAAGAACCAATCGTTCACCCCTTTCTGCTAACACTGGCTTTATGTACGTTCGCGTAGCTCTTGTAAATTGTCCTGGGTGATAATGATACGTAAGACGTATTTCATTCTCGTCAATAGCAAATTCACGAATTGCTATGTTCTTACTTGCTTTTATTCGTTCGTCTCTATTAAATTTCTCGACGACGTTCTGCAAATTTAATCAGACACTTCAAATCAATTGATTTTCGCGCGACGTTTTCACACAGATCGCGGATTATTAAATTCTACTTTACCGATATGTGTCGATAATGGATATCCTGCGGAGCGGAGTTCTTTCGTTCTCGCGAGAATTGCACGTGCCTGTTCACAAGTCGATCGAAACTCTTGTTGTACATCGCGCAATCATTTCTAATCGTTTGTAATTTAATTACGAAATTACGAATTACCGCTTACCGATAATACAGGAAATCATCGCGGTCGATAAAGTGTTGCGTCAAGTGATCCGGATGCGTTTCGAACTTAGACAGGCCGTCGAAGCGTGCAACGTGATAAAAATCTAAAATTCGCTCGCTATCGACTACACGGGGAGCCTCGACAACGTATCGATGTTCTGCAATTTCATTTTTCATCAATCTATGCATATCGAAACAACGTGAAAAGTAGTGACGTTAGTAAACTACCACCTTTGCAATGATCTGCTCGGCCTCTTGCATAGAAATCTACAACTGTATCGTTATTTATGTCCGTTCGCGATTCCACGAGATTATCGGACCTATTCGCATAATTTTCATACACCTCAGTGGGACTCGTGTAATCGTAATCGTCGTACATGGTGATTCTTTGCGTCAAGCCGTTCGGCTGAAGATACGGCGCATAGCGTTCAACTTTCGTCTTCTTGTAAAATATCGTTTTCCTACCATTTGGGAACCGTCTCTCAAATTCTAACAAACGAGACGATCGAGCCAATGTATCGACACACTTACATCTCAATGCGTAAGTGAATAATGTTCTCGTATACCTGCTTCGCTGATATTTATTTGATCTGCGTATGAAACTGGCATGTCCAGGTGTTTCTCGTGTTCCACGCCGGACTCCTCGTCGAGCTCTTCCGCTCCGCGCATCGTCCACGGTTCACCAGGTAGCAAGTGTTCCCACAGCTCCACTTTCATTAAATCCCACGCTATATTCGCGAACGAGCCTGTGCACGGCTGCATGTTTACCCAATAATTCTTGTCGTTCCATATACTTTCCACGCCAAGGTACAACTGGGCTGTGTCATCGTCCGCGGCTTCGTAAAACACGCCAGTGGTAGGCTCGATGAAAAGTGGACAAGGAATCTCCTGGTCCCTTGGTCCATCTAGCTCTGGTAATATCGCTACCCAAGCGTGTATTCTGCGTCCCCAATACTCGTCTGGTGGAAGTTGCTCCAGTTCCTAAATCCAAACGTAATTCTTTCTCACGATCAAAGAAGAATTAAAAAAAAAAAGAAAAAAAAAAAAAGAAATAAAGAAAAATAAAGGAGAAAAAAAGTCTCGCAATCCGAAAGGAAATGGATTGTTATACCTCGATCAATTTTTGTTGTTCCCTTTCGTCCGAGAGTAGTTTCTCCTCCAGCTTCCACGCCTCTTCTTCTTCCAATTTTAACAAAAATTCACTCTTGTACTCGGTCGGGAACTTGAGCTTGTACTTGGTGACTTCACGCGGTTGTTCCGCCTTCGACTCTAGCCCCACTTGCTTGCCCGGTTGCGGTAAATAGGGGCACGACGTTCGCGTCAAATCGCGCAACGTTTGTTCTCTGCATGCGTAACCGCTTATTACGAACGCGTTGTATCCTTGGCCTAGTAACAAGCTGGCGAGAAATGTCGCGCACTCGAAGCAGTTGCCCCTTCGAAATTTCTGTACCCATGTCGGTGATCGTAGCTGTTTCGGCTGGAAATAGAAACAATATCGTAAATGTCACGATGTCGCAAGAGGCGGAAGCAGGAGAAGCATTTGTAATTCAATAAGCAAAAAACACTTGTTGCTTTCAACTTTAAATCAACTTTCTCGTAATGAGATAATACAGCGAGTTACGTTACGACGGTCAATGACAGAATTTGTCGACTACCTGAATTGCTGAATTTGTCTGAATTTACTTTACCGACTGCCGGTAGATCGCGCCGTAACGCCACTTACCGTTAGCTTCACGTGGAAACGCAGAAGTAATAATAATAACAATACTAAAGAGTAAATACATCCCACACACAGCTACTAATCGTCTCCACACAAGAAGAGTAGGCGCATTCAAATACGGTGCCGAGCACGTGGCAACTCGTGCGTATTCTCGGTCCCTGACCTACGCGACTGTATTATGATCTATGTGTAGAATGGTATATTGTACCGTATAACGGAAGCGACCACCGTTCATAAAATGGGGAGAGAGAGTGAGTGAGTGAGTGAGAGAGATGGATAGATAAAAAGATGGAAATTAAAAGAAAAACAGAAAAGGCCAACTACGTTATTACGGAATACAAACGACACAATTTTCTCCCTCCACCCCCCCCCCCAAATTATCGCGAAGTGAATTGCGAACATCTGTCACGAACATTTCATCCCGTGAAATGAACGACAAAGTGAAAAAAAAAAAGAGAAGATTCTCGAGATTCTCAACGCGATTGTCGGACGCAATCGTTCCCTGCGATTTGCACGAAATTTAGGAAGGTTCCAGCCGTCGATTCCGAAATCGAAGTCGAAGGGGCGCCTCGCCCTTTCCCGTGTCTTGGAAGCAAGAGAGAAGAGGCAGTCTTTTTTGCGAGCGCGTAGCCTGGGCCAGGGGTAGGGCAGAGAGATGGTCAGTGGGTGGTGCGGCTATCCCTCGATCCCTTCACCCACTTCCGCCCCCTCTGTCCACCCCGACCTAACCTCACCCTATCCATCCCTGCCTCTCTGCCACCATCCCTCGAACGCGCCCTCGGTCCCGCTTCCTCGCCCATTGGCGTTGCCCGCCCGCCCGCCCGCCCCCCTCCGGCCGTCCCTCGCTTGCCCCCGCGCGTCACCATCATTCCGCGCGACCCCTTCGACCGGCACCCACGTGGGACGCAAGACGAGGGTGTGAGGTAGCAGACAACGCGGAGATACCGCCGCCGCGCCGCGGCAGCTGCGCCCAGTGTCTCTCAACCACGAACTTACGTCGCCCGACGATAATTTACAGCCTGGTCGAACTACTGGTTCGTCTCTCTCGCTTAAATATCGCTCACGCTCGTACATCACGTGAATTATTTCGCGCGTAGTGTATCGTACACGTAGAATATCTGACACGTCCCCTCGCGACTTTCAGGCATTTTTCCTCTTACCAGCTTGCAACGTTTTCCGCCCGATATCTCCGCTCGTGGAGACGTTTCAACACCTTCGCACACGCTTGATTGTTCATCAATCTATCGATATCAATAAACAAAGGAAGATGTTTGTTACACCGCGTTCTCTCTGTCCGAGAAATGTAACAGAAATTAATATTAACTTTTACTCGTGGAAAACGATAGTCTGAAGTCGGTCGTACCTGCAAGTTCGAGTTGTTGTTGCAGTTAATTAAGAAAAATATTCCACGCGTAGATCGTTACAATTCGAACGATATAATTCAAGTAAATAGATTTATATATAATTATCCCGAATAGAAATTTCACGCGAATCTTGACAATAATGCTCGGTATCGTTCGAACAACAGTTCAGCGAAGAAAAAAGACGAAAGCCTGAGATCGACTGTTACAGTACATTGATCAAATTACAACTGCGATTGAAATTCTTTGAAAGGAAAACTTGCGCAATGACAGTTTCAATGAATAATAGTTCTTCGACCGTCATTTCGAACATTATCCCGCCGGGATAAAATGTTATAAGCGAAAGTGCCACGAAATTGTTTGAAAGATCGTGCATTGTTCAATGAAAAAAACTGGAAGAGGATAAATTTTCATCTCGTTTTCTTTACAAAACACACACACACACACACACCTACGCATATTTGTTGGGGAAGAATTTTTTTAATTGTACGAGACATAAGGAAATTCCTCGTTCTTATTGTGCATGGGGGGAGGGTTTCACGAGCGTTTCAGAAACTTTCTCGAGAGTAAACTTGATTTGCTGCAAAGAAGGCTCGGAAGATTTTCCCGTGCAGCAGAACGATTTAAAGCAGATAGAACGATGTGTCAGCGCCATAATCTTTTTACGACGGTCGCGATTTAGTTGCGACTACAAATACGATCGATACAATATAAAACACAACACCGGTGAAGTTTCAAGGCGTAACTTTTGCGAAATTATTAACGATCGATAATTCGATCGCCCCCCCCACCCCCCCCCCCCCCCCCCCTCCCCCCCCCCCCCCACCCCGCCCCCCCCCCCCCACTCTTCTGCCCCCG